>VDFB02355280.1:59694-75364 GCA_007258455.2 Sequoia sempervirens | reverse complement strand
AGAGTTTGGCTAGCACAAAATGATCTCTCCCAAAATGAGAGAGAAGAGGGGGTATTTATAGAGAATTTTGAACTCTTTAGGTAAATGGGTGATTGAGATTGAACCAACCTGGCCAAGATGTAGGGCTATGGTAAGCTGAGAACTCACAAGCCTTCACATCTTGACATGTGGCATGTGAGATAGCCCTAAAAGGTGAAGTGGACATGAGGTGGAAGGAGAAGGACATGACATGGAGAGGGGTACAAAGTACCTTGGGATTGGACAAGATCTCCTCATAAAGGAGGTACTTGTCCCATGTGGGTGAGAGGACAAGTGGGGAATTAAAAATTTCTCAAATATCCTTATGGGGAGATGGGAAAGAATTTTAAATTCCAAAGGGTGCATTGGGGGATTAAAAGGTGAATTAAAAATTCACATGGGGAAGAGAGGAGCCTAGGATAAATAAAAAGGAATTAAAAATTCCTTGGGGGATGGGGAGAGTTGACTAAAGGGGGTGATTAGGATTGTGCAAGTACTTGATTAGATTAATTAATAAAGATTAGAAGAGAGTTAGATCTCACATGTGACTTGATGTGACAAATCAAAGATCACATGGGGAAGAGTAATGAGGGATTAGAGGAGGGTTAGGTGGCTAAGAGAGATTATAGGCCAACTTGCAAAAGTTGGAGGATGTGACACCTCCTAATCAAGGATTAGGCATGTGCACATCCTAATGATGGGATTAGAAGAATGATTAGGATAAGATAAAAATGATGGAGGATGTGACATAAAGGGGATTAAATAAATAACATATTTATTTAATTCAATTGATGAAAGAAGAAGGTATTATTGATTAAATACCTTAGGGATTTGGCAGGATTAAAGATATTAATTAAATAATAGTAGTATTACTTAATTAACGAAAATAAGACGAAAGGGGATGAATTTGGATAAATTAAGTGTCCAAATTTAGACATCTACAGGTGGTAAAGGAAAAACCCTAAGTCATCTTTCAATTGACACAATCTCTTCCCTTGATTTCCTTACCAACCTATCCCAATCCACTTTATGCATTAGGTATTTGTCAATGACAATAATGTATGTGGCCGTATCATCCAACTGATGCTCAGAGACGGTGTTAGAACTGTAAAATTTTGAAATTTTTGTAGTCAATTGCATTCATGAGTTTCCAAAATAAGTCCTCATCATAAGCATAAAGTTCCCTCCTCATGGCATCTTGCTTGTATTTTGTCATATGATCCATTAGAATTCATCTAGTCCTTGATATTTCATTGTATTACCCATATCGGCATGAAAGGGTGAAGGTCTCCCCAACCCATATTTTTCACTAATGTATTCTTGTTGCAGATTATCAGTAGGACACATCTTTTGTTTCGGCGATTGAAAAGTCATTTAGGCAAGAGAATTATCATCGGAGTGAAGTCATAGTGAATACATTATATCTCACCAACCGATGCATGTGGAAGTATATCAACCAAGCTAAAGTTATTCAGGATGAGGTCTTAGCGAGTTTGAATTGTCTTACCAACCGACGATGAGGATATGCATATCGGTAAGACTAAAGTACATTGGAGTAGTGTCTTGATGAAGGTGTTGGGTCTTGCCGATAAGGAATAACGCGATTTCATCAAAAATCTATCAGGGAGAAGCTATGGAGTCTTGCTGACTCAAATGCACACCGATAGAAAATTGCATCGGTGAGAGAGGGGATCATCGACATAAGTTTCACCGAAGTTTGAAAGTTACACCGATAGGAATGGGTTCAGAAAGACATTTCGCATCGGTATGAGTCTTTTCGAAGATTCATGGTCTTACCGATGGAATTATTTCATCGGTAAGATTTATTTTATCGGTGAGAAACTCAATGGTCATGCCGAAGTTTGTTTTCATTGGCAAAGGGGTGATTTTGTCTCAGCAATTAGAAAATACATTAGAGAACATATCTTGGTATGACACAGTGAACTCTATGAGACATCTCCCCGAATCAGAATTGTCATAGCGATATGAACACTAAAGTGATAGTCATCAATTTGATTCCAAATATCAGTATGACTGCAGAATGTCATGGAAAAAGGTTTAATAAATGTTGCAAAAGGACTTCACCCTAGATTTGAAAATCTCTCATCGACAGGACATTTGATGCGACAGTGCTAGTTTCAAATGAGCCTTCATTAATGGCGTGACAGGATATAACAGCGAAGGTTTAATCAATGCTTTAGTGCCGAATTGATTGCAGAAGAATTAGCAAGGTGAACAAAGAATTGGGACATCCTTTCAATCTAAGGAGCTCGAGCAGAATACTGTAACTAAGTGCATCTTAAGCCTTCCACATTTTTAATTCTATGATTTTAAAGAATGGAGTCTCCTAGTTCTGGAAAGGCTAAAAGTAGAAAACTTGGTGAGAGTAGTCAATCAAAGGGAAACAAACAAAAGGTTGATATAGAGCATGAGGGAACTCAACGGAGGTTAAACTAGGACCTTATTGATCAGCTACCTAGTTTAGGGCCTAAAGCCAGAAGGTCTGCACAACTTGGGGCAGAAATTGATGAATTGAATGATAAATGCAAGTTCATAGGTGATGTTTGGACTGTCGTAAGAGGGTATGAACTATTCAATTTTCACTATCATAGGAGAAACCGTTTTGAACTAGTTTGTAATCCATGGAAGCTGAATGTAGGGAAACTAGTGTGCCCTAACATATTTATAAATGCAGAACAAGTAAAATTGCTTGCAGATCATTATGATCCAAAACATAAATCTATATGTGACCCATCTAGAAAACCACAGATATATGTGTCAAAAGAAGCAATAGGTGAGGTTTTCAAATTAGAAGGGTTCTACAATGAGGTGATCAGTTGTGAAGAGTTGGAGAAGGAATTCTCAAGAATGGATATGATTTATAAGGGATGGAGGTTGCCAATTCAGAGGATTAAGCAGGGTAGTAAGCCAGATCCTCTACAAGATAGTGAGGGGCCTCCTTATCATGTGGACTTGTTTGAGCCCTATATGAAGTACACTTATTTCTCACTGTGTCAAGTGTTAGGAATGGATGCCCCAGAATTCATGTCAATTGTGCCAATGATTATCACAACAAATATCAAGTATCACAATTCCAGGCCATTTGACTATGCCTCATACATTTCTAGGGGGCTTGATTCAGGATTGATGGCTATCAAGGGAAAATCAGCTATTGTTCATCTTAGACACTATTCATTGTTGATCCACTTCATGCTGTATTTTGGATAAGAGTTAAGAGTATGGCTTCCAGAAATGAGAATTTCTCAAATTGGTAAGGAGAGTGAAGCATTTCCTGTTCAGTTGTGGACTGCTATTTGGGACAGTAGGTTTGCTAGTTCTAGTTTCATTCATCTTGAAGAACATTTTGTAAAAACATTGTATAAGTTGTATCAATATCCTTGTAATTATTCATTGACTGATGAGATTAAAAGATTCCTTCAGCCAAAAGACTTTAATGGGCCAACTGATCATAACTAGGGAGATTGGTATTGTTTGGAGGGAGCTACAATGATCAGAGTATATAGATTTGAAGATGCCCCTTTCATTCTACCAAGGACAGTTCCAAATAGAGCTGCATATTTGGAAATTGTCAGACAGATGGATTACTACAGTGTGATGCATTTCAGCTCTTATTGGAAGCAGGATTTTATGCCTAGTACATTGTGTTTTGGTGACTTCACTGTGTTGGCTAAGGAAGGATACAATTCGATCCTTGATAGATTGTTGCATTATAATATGAAGAGAGGACCACCCAGGAAATACTTTGATCCATAGGGATATATTAATTATGCTAAGATGAAGATTAACTTTGGAGGGTATCAACATGTACCCTATCCCTTTGATGATATGATCAAGAATTTGGATGAAGATGAAGCTGAAGTGGTAATTGAAAGATATAACCAAGCGCTGTTGGAGGCAAAGTAATTGTCTTCTAGAGGAGAGGAGACACCAAAGGATAATGTGCCACAAGGAAAACTAGAAAAAGGTATCCAAGTTGAGGACTCAACAGTATGTTTTACCAACTAGAGAATAGAGTATTGAAAGTGGTGATGTTGATGCAAGGAATATTGAATATAGATCATTTGTTTCAGATGATGAGTTTATAAATTCCCCAGAATTCAAGGCATTCTTGTATAAGCAGAAGGGGAAGGAAATAAGAGAATGTTGATGATGTCACTTCAGGAAATGAGGAACAATTGTTGAGCCAATTGAGAAAGTGTGTGGATGATGAAATGACTAATATGACTCCTGAAAAGGGGAGGAAAATGTTGGAAAACGCTGGTGTCATGATCTTTCTCGGCCTTGACTTAAATTCTACATTGGTCTTTGATAGTTTCCTAAAAAATAGTAATGCTACACACAAGCTTGACAAAGAAAAAGTGACAGAGGTGTATGCAGGTTCCAAGTATATTACTGATGAGGGATCATTGATGATATTGGATTTGTACCCACCCCACAGAAAGTTAGTGGCTATTGACACAGAGAAGGCATTTGGCCATGTCATGACCCTAAAAGTTTGAGAGGCTGATCCTATGGCTACTGTAGAAATTGGGGTCAATATTGCAAAATTGAATAAAGCACAAATTCAGTTGCTGATAAAAGAAAAAGAAATGTACAAGGAAAATAATGAAAGAATGTTGAGAGAGAATGATAGACTAAAAGACTTGGTTGGTATTTCAATGGGGCCAACCAAAATGCTCAGTCAAGGAGAAAGCTCTCAGGAAAAAGATCATTGGGTAGGATCAAGTGCTTATTTATAGGGAAAGCATGATGCAATTGCAACAATTGTCAAGAAGAGGTAGGATAATTTGACATCTTGGTTAAATAAACTATGGGGAAAATACTCTCATACTCTTGCCGCATTAAAAGAGCACACAAGGATGGATGGATGAATTATGGAGAAATTTCATGAACTAGCCCAAAGAGATGATTCTAATAGTGCAACACTTGAAGCTACAAATCATATTATCAATCGTCATCAAAACTTATATGTTGAATTGCAGGGGGATGAACAGGGGTTGATAGATGTTGCCAAGAAAACTATGATCACATTTTCTGATGATAAAGGGGAATTGAAAGAAGCTACCAGATGGAAAATTGAATGTGAGTCAATACTGAATGAAGTCATGAAGCTAGCTTCTACAAAGGATACAACATTAGAAGAAATGAGCGAGCAGAATGAGGAGATGATAAAGATGGAAATCACAATCCAAAACACTGTTGGAGATGCGGATACATACGAGCGCTGGGATTATTTGGATCATCTTGTTAAAACTCACATGTGGCTTAATAGAGCTTAATTATCCTCTAATATTTTTTTTTGTATACATGTGACATTTCAATTTCTGAAAGGATGTGTCCTTTTGTATTCTCAATGTATAAATATCTGTTTTGGAAACAAAATGGGGGCGATAAGTAGAAGAGGATAGAGGATAGAAAATATACAGGGTAATACAATGTTTTTCCAATATGAGACTATGCTGCACATTTGAAATCATGGAGATATCAATTGAAATCTAATAATATGGTGCAGTTGTTTCTGGTATCAGTTGTTTATGGTGTTCATTTAAATTATTATTGAAGTTGTCTCTAGTGTGGTGTTTTCTGGTTATTTAAATTGGTGTACCAAGTTTATATCCATTTTGTCAGTGTACATTTGATGCATCTGTATGGTTAATTGATTAGTTCTTTCCAATAAAGATTAAACCCTCTAAATTGATCATAGTAATTAGAGAATGCCATTTGGATCACTAAGAAGAACTCGGTAATCATAACCTTGCATGTTTATACAAATTATAAACAAAATTAAATGCTAAACAACTTGAATGTCTGCTAGAATGAAGTATTTGTTTCAGATTTCTCTTGACTCCACATACCTAATAAGGCACTAGTCTCTACATTTCACCATTAAGATTCATTCATTTTTCTTTACATCTATTAACTGAGCATATTAGGTTTTAGTTTTAATATTGTATACAATTTATACCAAATTTATTTTTATTTGTCTACTTTCATCTGCCATCTTAGAAAAATAACTGCAAGAAGAGAAGATTAAAAGTCAAGTCTGCCCAATTCATATATGTACACTCACCTAGGTTTAGCAACACTTGAAGACTAGAAGGTCTAAATCTTTTGACCATGTCTGTTACCCTAAAACTTTGTGAAAGCTTGGCAACCTTTCATGGTTCAAACCTGCATTTTTGAGAGCTAACAAATTGGCGACTCTACTGGGGAATTAACTCAGAATCTATGCCTTAATCATAGAGTCAGAAATCCATATAGACTCCGCTAGGAATAAGAAACACTAAACATTTTCTCACTTTTAAGAAAGTGAGTGGCGACTCTGATAAAACATTGCAATATGAATGGAAGAAGATCTCAATACAAGGGAGGTCATTCTGGAGCTCTTGTTGGCAGTAGTAAGTGGACACACAAAAATGATAAGGCTAACAAGGGTAAAGGGGTAAGGGAGGACATGTGCATGATGAACAAAGACAAATCATCAATACCTCATGGTGAAACATATAACTGTTATGATACATGGAAAGATAATTCAAGTGAAGAGCCTTGTACCCCAAAAGATCAAAGGAATCTATTTCACGATCCTCATAAACAGGTAGAGTGGCATGCTAAATTTGAAGCTAAACGACTCAGAATTCAGTATGAATATGACCAAAAAATGGAAGGTAATCAGAATGGACCCACTAATCATGAGACTCCTCAAGATGATTATGAATCTTTAACTTATGAGGAAATCTAGGCACGGTTTGAATCTAAGGAAAAGGAGAGAAAAGAACAAGAGAAAGCCGAGATGATACAAGCAATGAGAGATTTCAACTTGTAGAAAGCTCAAAATACTATTTGGACATCTGGTGGCCCAAAGTATGTACCACCTCATAAGCAGGGTAATCATGGTGCAAGGCCTTCTAATCCATTAGGGGTCCCTCACCATCAAGTAGGGAATCAATCAAGATATCCAAATTATCCACCTCATATTCTCACACAATATACAAATGTACATCCACCTCCTAGTCAACATCATGTTCCACATCATAACACACAATACAATAACCCGGTGTACCAATATTAGTACCCACCTAACCCTCCCCCTCATCAGTATACAACAATGATTAGACAATTTGATTTGGTAGGGTTTCAATTATACCCTTATCCTATGGATGGGAGTTGGAGAAATTTGGTGCCTAAGTTTATAGGGAGTAATGCAATTACTATCAAGGATCATTTAAGGAGTTTCAATGCCTTCATTCAAGATTTGGATGTGCCTTATGAAGATTTACATATGAGGCTATTCATGATGTCCCTTATTGAAGAAGCTAGGAATTGGTTCAATAGCCTAGCAACAACCTCTATTTATTCTCTTCAAATATTCCAAGACCAATTCCTCAAGCAATATGGGAATCTAAGTGCACCAGATGCTTCTCTTCATGAATTGATGTGAATTTAGAAAAGTCAGAATGATTCAATTTTTGATTTCAACCAAAAATTCAATGAACTGGGGAATAAAATACCTCTTGGATCAAAGTTTCCAGACTCTGTAGCATTGAGTGTTTACCTGAATGCCTTCGATCCTAAAATAGGATATGAACTGAGAAATAGGTTCCCAAGAGATTTGGCTGAAGCTCAAAAGATAGCATTAACAATTGAAAACAACGGGAAGGCTGCTGGGATAATCAATAAAAGAGACAACCCTAGGGCTCCTCAACAAACAAATAATTACCAATACAAACAAGAGAACACATACAAAAATGAAAGGCCTAGGTTACATGACATGCCCTATAACACAAATTGGAAGGATGGTAAACCCATAACAGATAGGCCTAGAAACAAGGAAACTCCTGATCCATTGAGAAAGAAGGGAACCTATATGGTAAATAACAATTATTTCTGTGAAGTCTGTGATAAGCCACATTCCCCAGATTATTGTGTTGTAGCCCAAAGAATGCAAGAGGAAGGAATGTTGATGGGAAATAGTGGAGAAGATCATAAAGTGTATTTGACTTCAAACACTTTTCACCATGTGGAGGAGAGGTACACATCTTCAGAGGATGAAGGTTATGAGTACGATGTTTCAAATCAGAAATACAATGTCCACATGGCTGAGCAGTAGATCCTTTCTGACTCTGAGGAATATTATACAGAGCAACATTCTAATGAGATGCCTACTCAGGGTAACATGAGGAAACTCATTGAAGAAGAGATAGAGAGATTAACTGTTGCTACAGTTGAAGAAGCAAAGAGTAAATACTGGTTGATAAATAGGACAGTAAATGAGAAGGAAGGTGTCGCTAGGGGAATCTTTATGAAGGATCAGAAAGTGACACAAGGAGCTTTGAAGAAAATAGAAAACAAACAAAATGATAAAAGTGAACAAAAGCCTATCCAAAAGGAGGAAGTAAAGGAATTACATAAAGAAATACAAAAAATTGATCAGCCAAGTAAAAGATAAAAAGAAGAGAACAAAAGAAAAACATCAAAACAAAAGAAAATGATTAAGGCAGAAGGTTCTTCTTTTGATTTCACTCAGGCTTTGTCTCAGGTAAAGATGTTTGTTCCACTACTTGAGATGATGAAAATTAAGGAATATAGGGACAGTGCAGTTCAATTGATAACACATAGTAATTCTAAAAGTAAGATGGTTGCTAAAAATAAGCAAGAGAAAGTAAATATCCTAGAAGTGTGCCTTAGTAATTCGGTGTTAAATCCTCCACCAGTTGATCCATTTTTCACTACATTACTAATAAATAACAAATTGTTGAGGAACTGCATGATAGAATTTGGCGCTGCCATGAATATTATGCCAGTAGGAGTGATGAAACAACTAGGCATGCAGGTGGATACATATGAAGGTAAATGCTATGTGATGGATAACTGATCTATTCCTGTGGTGGGTATAATGAAAGATGTTGAAGTCAAGTTATCTGCTTATCCTCAAGTGGCATATAATATTGATATAATAGTAATTGACACCCCTCCTCAATTTGGGATGCTTCTATCAAGACAGTGGACGATAGCAGTTGGTGGAAATGTCCAGTTTGATCTCTCTTATGCAACAATTCCGGTAAATGGTCAGGAAGTGAAGTTGTATAGAGAGCCAAGGATGAATTAAGTTGTTGATTGTGTACCACAAGATCAGATCAATTGTTTTTGTGATGTTGATCTTGGAAGTTTTAAAATAGAATTAGCCCAGCCAGAGTTAGTCAATACCAACCCAATTGAAAAGCATGTGGCACAAAATTGCAATAAATTTTGGAAAATGTATTTTGATGGAGCATGCAGCCAAGAAGGTAACAGAGCTGGGATTGTGTTTGTTTCGCCTAAACGTATTACATTTAAGTATTTATTCTTGTTAACATTTGAATGTACAAACAATGTGGCGGAATATGAAGCTTTAATAACAAGTTTGAATATAGCTGTGAAACATAAAATCAAGTTGTTGATTGTCCTAGGGGATTCTGGGCTAGTTGTTTCACAAGTTAGATCCAAATATGCAACAAAATATAAAAGATTGAAACAATACAGGAATGTTGTATGGGATACAATTGAGTTGTTTGATGCATTCTCAATTGAGTGGATTGAGAGGTCAAAAAACATAATGGCAGATTTTTTAGCAAATGTGGCACTAAAAAGAGATGACATTACATTGGCTAGAATATCACAAATTGAGTTCACGACAAGGCCTGTAGTCCCTGATAATGTATATAGTTGGCAGGTCTTTAATGATGATACTGATCTTTTAAAATTTCTCCATTATATAGACCAATATGAAGCCCAAGAAATTGATTTTAATGCTTTTGTTGAGGAAGTGGATGGGAAGAAAACGGTATTTGGAAAGGAGATCTTACAGCTTAAAACAAATAAGCTTCCTAAGGGCTTAGTGGAATTAGAGAGGGTGTATGATGGAAATGATCGATCCCTCATAAAGCAAGCACCAGTAAAGAGGGGGGATATTGAAGGATTAACTTGGGGACTGAGATGACACCAAGAAAGGTGTACATAGGGAGGAAGATAAGCCCTACAATTAGAAGAATGCTGATAGAGTTGCTGAGAAAATATAAACATGTGTTTGCTTGGTCTTATGAAGATCTAAAAGCATACAAGGAAGATTTTTTTTAGCATGAAATACCATTGAAGCCAGATGTTAAGCCATTCAGACAAAAGCAAAGACCTATAAATCCAACATTGGAACCTAAGATGCAGGAAGAACTGGCAAAGCTCAGAGATGGGGGAATCATTAAACCAATCAGACATTCAATGTGGGTCTCAAACTTGGTCCCTGTGAGAAAGAAAAATGGAGATATCAAGCTATGTGTAGATTTTAGAAATCTAAACATAGAATCCCTCAAAGATAATTATCCTCTACCCAATATGGAGGCCATATTGCATAAGGTAACATGGTGTGAACTATTGTCTATGATGGATGGGTTTTCAGGGTATAACCAGGTTAAGGTCAAAGAATCTGAGCAATATAAGACAACCTTTACAACTCCTTGGGGGACGTATGTATACATGAGAATGCCATTTGGTCTCACTAATGTAGGGGAAACCTTCCAAAGAGCTATGGATGTGGCATTTGTAGATTTGATCAATGTTATCATGGTGGTGTGTCAGGATGATCTGACTGCTTATTCCAAGAAGGTTGAAGATCATGTTCAACATCTAGAAAAGGTATTTATAAAAGCCCTAGAATATGGTATCAGTTTGAACCCTAAGAAGTGTCATTTTGCAGTCACAGAGGGTAAACTTTTGGGACATTGTTTCAAAAGATGGGGTTAGGATTGACCTTGAAAGGGTTGAGGCCATTGATAAAGTTCCTGTGCCTAAAATTGTTAAGGCTATATAGTCATTCTTTGGACAAATTAATTTTGTTAGGAGATTTTTTTCTAACTTTGTTGAGATCATTAAACCCATATCAAAGATGTTGAAGAAAGGACAAAAGGTAGAGTGGACTATAGAGGCCTTGGAGACTTTTGTATCCATAAAAAGGGCCATCAAGGAATCTCCTTTCCTTAAGTCTCCAGATTTTGCAAAACCTTTTCAGATATTTTCATTTGCTTCAATGCACACTATTGTTGTTGTTATGTTACAAAAAAATGAGTATGGTCATGAACAACCTATGTTCTTCTTCAGTAAGTCATTATAGGGGTCTGAATTAAAGTATGATATAATGGAAAAATAGGCATTTGCACTAGTGAAAGCTATAAAAGCTTTTAGGCCATATCTTGTTGGAGCAAAGGTGGTTGCTTATGTTCCTCATGCAACTGTCAAGGATATTCTGACATAGTCTGAAGTAACAGGAAAAAGATGCAAATGGATTAACAAAATCCAAGAATTTGACATGGAGATACAAATTACTAAATTATTAAGAGGTCAGGGCTTGGCTAAGTTGATGATAGAAGCAAATATTGAAGCAAACCAAATTTGCAATATAGAGGGAGAGAATGCAATTGCAAGCATTGAGCATACTCAATGGTATACAAATGTCATGCATTATCTTAAATACATGAAGTGTTCAAATGGATTGAATGACAACCAGAAAAGAACGCTGAAATTGTAGGAATCTAAGTATGTTTTTATGGATGGAGATCTATTTTGGAAGAACATGGATGGTATACTATTGTTACATTTGGATGAACCACAAGCCAGGCATGTCTTAAGTGAAATGCATGAAGGAGTTTTTGGAGGACATTATCCAGCCAAGACAACTGCACATAAAATTCTTAGGGTTGGATATTACTGGCCAAAGGTTTTTAATGATTCTTTTACATATGTAAGAAAATGTGAAGCCTACCATAAATTCTCTGGAAAACTAAAGTATCAGGGAGCTTTTCCACTTCGACCCTTGTAGGTTGATGCCCCTTTTCATCAATGGGGAATTGATTTAATTGGAGAGATACAAGAAAAATCAAGTGGTGGACATAGGTAGATACTGGTGGCCACTATTATTTTACCAAATGGGTAGAGGTGATCCCAACTAAACAGGCTACAAGTAAGATGGTGACACAGTTCCTAATGGATAATATCATTATCAGATTTGGTACACCATTGAGGTTGATCACTGACAACGGGATGTGTTTCAGGTCAGATGAATTCAGAAATTTTTGTAGTTAAAATGGTATTACTATTTCTTATGCGGCCCCTTACCATCCACAGACTAATGGTCAAGCAGAATCTAGCAATAAGAGTCTTCTGAAGATTATAAGGAGGATGTTAGGTCAGAACAAAAAAGCTTGGGATTCATAATTAAAACTGGCTGTTTGGGCTAATAGGATTACAGTAAAAAAGACAATTGGGAAATCTCCATTTGAATTAGTGTATGGAACACAGGCTAGGATGCCTTTGCAGAATTTGTTACCAGTATACAAGTTTTTCCTTTAGGAAGATTTGGATATTCCTGAACCCATGGAGGAAAGAATAAAGTAGCTAGCTGAATTGGATGAAATAAGGAGAGTTTCTCAAAATTAAAACATGAAGTTACAGACACAGATGAAGTATTTGTTTGATAAAAAGGCAAAAGATAGAAAATTTGAGGAAAGTGATTTGGTACTGATGTGGAACGCAAGGTATCAGGAGAAGGGAAAGCATGGAAATTTTGAAGCCTTGTGGCTGGGACCTTTTGTGGTTATTGGAAAAAGGGGTGAAGACTCATATTATCTATAGAATATGGCTAGTGAAGATTAGGAATTTCCTGTACATTGGAAATTTATGAAACATTTTTTCTCTTAAGAAACACAGAGGATTAAGGGTTTCCAGTGCATGGACAACTCTTAATGATCCTCTTTAAAATTATTTTCCATGCACAGTAGTTTAGGAAATAAAAGGAACAAGACTTGCTAGTACATGGAAAATCTTGATTTTCCTTCTTTCAAAATAAATTTTCCATGTATAGTAGTATAGGTTCATTCTCATTTCCATTCATTCTATCTTGCTCCCATGATCCATCACCTTGAGTTTGGTATGCTCACCCATAAATTTGGATCCTTGCAATGATCTAACTATCATTCATCCCCAAACGAAGCCACTGTTAGAATTATAAAATTTTGAAATTTTTGCAGTCAATTGCATTCATGAGTTTCCAAAATAAGTCCTCATCATAAGTATAAAGTTCCCTCCTCATGGCGTCTTGCTTGTATTTTTTCATATGATCCATTAGAATTCATCTAGTCCTTGATATTTCATTGTATTACCCATATTGGCATGACAGGGTGAAGGTCTCCCTAACCCATATTTTTCACTAATGTATTCTTGTTGCAAATTATCGGCAGGACACATCTTTTGTTTCAGTGATTGAAAAGTCATTTCGGCAAGAGAATTATCGTCGGAGTGAAGTCATAGCGAATACATTATGTCTCACCAAATGACGCATGTGGAAGTATATCGGCCAAGCTAAAGGTATTCGGGATGAGGTCTTGGCGAGTTTGAATTGTCTTACTGACCGGCGATGATGATATGCATATCAGTAAGACTAAAGCACATCAAAGTAGTGTCTTAATGAAGGTGTTGGGTCTTGCCAATAAGGCATAAAGGGGTTTCATCAAAAAGCTATCAGGGAGAAGCTATGGAGTCTTGCCGACTCAAATGTCACACCGATAGAAAATTGCATTGCTGAGAGAGGGGGTCATCGACATAAGTTTCACCAAAGTTTGAAAGTTACACCGATAGGAATGGGTTCGGAAAGACATTTCACATCGGTATGAGTCTTTTAAAAGATTCACGGTCTTGTCGATGGATTTATTTCTTTGGAAAGATTTATTTTATCGGCGAGAAACTCAATGGTCATGCCGAAGTGTGTTTTCATTGGCGAAGGGGTGATTTTGTCTCAGCGACTAGAAAATACATTGGAGAACATATCTCGGTATGACATAGTGAACTCTATGAGACATCTCCCCAACACGGAATTGTCACAGTGATGTGAACATTGAAGTGATAGTCATCAATTTGATTCCAAATATCGATATGACTGCAGAATGTCTTGGTGAAAGGTTTAATAAACATTGCAAAAGGACTTCGCCCTAGATTTGAAAATCTCTCATCGACAGGACATTTGATGTGACAGTTCTAGTTTCAAATGATCCTTCATTCGTGCTTCATTAATGGCGCGACGAGATATAACAACGAAGGTTTAATTAATGCTTTAGTGCCGAATTGATTGCAGAAGAATTAGCAAGGTGAACAGAGAACTGAGATATCCTTTCAGTCTGAGGAGCTTGAGTAAAATACTGTAAGTGCATCTTAAGCCTTCCACATTTTTAATTCTATGATTTTGAAGAATGGAGTCTCCTGGTTCTGGAAAGGCTAATAGTAGAAAACGTGGTGAGAGTAGTCAATCAAAGGGAAAGAAACAAAAGGTTGATACAGAGCATGAGGGCACTCAATGGAGGTTAAACCAGGACCTTATTGATCAGCTACCTAGTTCAGGGCCTAAAGCCAGAAGCTTTGCACAACTTAGGGAAAAAGTTGATAAATTGGATGATAAATGCAAGTTCATATGTGACGTCTGGACTGCCATAAGAGGGTATGAACTATTCAATTTTCACTATCATAGGAGAAACTATTTTGAACCAGTCTGTAATCCATGGAAGCTGAATGTAGGGAAACTAGTGTGCCCTAACATATTTGTAAATGTAGAACTAGTAAAATTGCTTGCAGATCATTATGATCCAAGACATAAAGCTATATGTGACCCGTCTGGAAAACCACATATATATATGTCAAAAGAAGCAATAGGTGAGGTTTTCAAATTAGAAGGGTTCTACAATGAGGTGATTAGTTGTGAGGAGTTGGAGAAGGAATTCTCAAGAATGGATAAGATTATAAGGGATGGAGGTTGCCAGTTCATAGGATTAAGCAGGGCAGTAAGCCATATCCTATATAACATAGTGAGGGGCCTCCTTATCATGTGGACTTGTTTGAGCCCTATATGAAGTACACTTATTTCTCAGTGTGTCAGGTGTTGGGAATGGATGCCCTAGAATTCATGTCAATTGTGCCATGATTATCACAATAGATATCTAGTATCACAATTCCAGGCCATTTGACTATGCCTCATACATTTCTAGGGGGCTTGATTCAGGATTGATGGCTATCAAGGGAAGATCATCTATTATTCATCTCAGACACTATTCATTGTTGATGCACTTGGTGCTATATTTTGGACAGGAGTTAGGAATATGGCCTCCAGAAATGAGAATTTCTCAAATTGGTAAGGAGGGTGAAGCATTGCCTGTTCAGTTGTGGACTACTATTTGGGACAGCAGGTTTGTTAGTTCTAGTTTCATTCATTTTGAAGAACATTTTGTAAAAACATTGTAAAAGTTGTATCAATATCCTTGTAATTATTCATTGACTGATGAGATTAAAAGATTCCTTTGGCCAAAAGACTTCAATGGGCTAATTGATCATAATTGGGGAGATTGGTATTGTTTGGAGGGAGCTACAATGATCAGAGTATATGGATTTGAAGATGCCCCTTTCATTCTGCCAAGGATAGTTCCAAATAGAGTTGCATGTTTGGAAATTGTCAGGTAGATGGATTACTACAGTGTGATGCATTTCAGCTCTTATTGGAAGCAGGATTTTATGCCTAGTACATTGTGTTTTGGTGACTTCACTGTGTTGGCTAAGGAAGGATACA
>VDFB02355280.1:0-59594 GCA_007258455.2 Sequoia sempervirens | reverse complement strand
CATGATAGGTGAGGACCGATGGTAGAATTGATAGCACATCATCCTCATGATAGGTGAGGAACGATAGTTTGATTGATAGTAGATTATCCTCATGATACGATAGGAACGATAGTTTGATTGATAGCAGATTGTTCTCATGATAGGTGAGGAACGATAGTTTGATTGATAGCAGATTTTCCTCATGATAGGAGAGAAATGATTAGTTGATTGATTGAGATGTTGATTCTCTTGATTGAACCTGATTTGATTAACTACACATTACCTTGAATAATTGATAGTCTTGATTGAACATTGACATTGATCGATTGATTTGGGTTCATGATTAGGGAGATGGAGATGTACTCCAGTCTCGAGAGTGATTCCCAAAGACCTAGAACATGGTCTGCCAATTGTCCTCAGCTGACTTAGAGATTATCTCCTATTGTGGGTTGAATTCCTTGTTAAATATTCCACAATATAGAATCAACAGAGGGTTATTGACAACATTGGTAGAGAGATGGCACAATAATCATAATATGTTTCATTTTTTGACTAGAGAGATGACCGTGACTCCAAAGGATGTCTATCATATTCTATGAATCCCAGTGATGAGAGAGATAGTAGTGTACGATAAGATAGAGCAAGGTGGGACAGCTGCATTACAGAGATTATGTTGAGATGATCATGTTATGGGCCGATGGATCCCTTGGATAGAGATGATTAGAAGATATGATCCTTTGTCATGTGTGCTTTCCAAATTCATTGATGGATTCCTTTGTCCTAATCATAGGTCAAAGGTATTTTCAGTAGGTTGGGGTCATGTGCTATCGCGGATGACACTTGATGGTACCAAATATGCCTGGGGCTCATGTATGTTAGCCCACTTATATCAAGATTTTCACAAGGTTGTTTATTACGGGGTGACAAGCCTATCATGTGGCATCACATCACTGTAGACTTGGGCATGGTTGCATATATCCATCACTCGACCCATGGGAGACCCTATGTTTTCAGTTATAGTGGTCCACATGTCCAACATAAGTTGGGAAAGGTTTCCTATTGGAGGCATGTTCTAGATGATTTGGAGACTGTCACATGGTGGTCATACTTCGATTGTAAGCAGTGGCCAGAGGATCATCTAGAGATGCCCTTTATGTTGTCCTGCAATATGATTGGGTGGGCACATGTTGTGCTTGAGCGCTACTTGTATCTACAAGTATGTCAACATTTTGGAAAGGTTTAGGGGATGACCCTAGGAGTTTTCTATTATGCACGGCAATGACAAGATGTGTTAGAGTGGGGCCCCTATGTATCATATGAGGTAGCTTGTACAAATTGCTATACCTTAACCCTAGTTTTATAGGATTATGTTCCATATATTATAGATGTCGGGATGATTGAGGATTATGTAGAGTTCTTCCATATGCATCCCTTTCCTATATTTACTCATCTAGAGGAGCCAGTACCACCAATTGATGGAGAGGGAGGAGATGGTGAGGGTGGGGATGATGGTGGTGCAAAGGGTGGTTACAGAGGTGATGGTGGTGTAGAGGGCAGTGGGGAGAGTGATGGTGGAGTAGTGGGTGGTGGGGAGAGTGATGATGGTGTTGATGGTAGTCATCCATTGTATTTTGTAGTTTCAAGGCATAGGAGGAGTGTTACCGTAGCTTAGGTGGTACTTCCAAGATTCAGATGGGAATACCCTCATCAGAATTCATCATAGCTAGCAACTTTGTAGGTACAGGTTTAGTCATTTCAGAGTGAGATAGTGCAGGCTTTAGCATAGATTGGGTCCCTTCAAGATGAGTTAGGGTATTGTCAGGCACAAATTGATATTTTCATGACTGATAGAGGGATAGATAGGCAACAGATACAACAGTTGCAAGCACAAATGATCATACTTATGTCAGAGAGGGATGCCTTTAGACACTAGATAGAGTAGGCTAAGGCCATTTCCAAGAGGATGCAATAGACGGTGCCATCTGCAGGTACAATAGATTTCTTAAGAGAGATCCAACACATTTCCTAGGAGTTGTAGTTTTATAGAGGTAACTATCATGAGTTGGTTCCTCCTAAGCAACGAGAGAGTTTTGTACAGTCTCATTCTAGCAGATCTCATTCCCGGACTGTCAGCATGGGTGTCACACAACCATTTCCTAGAGATAGGAGAGATCTAGGTGTAGGTCCGTCAGGGAGAGGAGGTACTAGTTCCATGAGAGTAGCAAGATTTGGTGGGAGCTCAACATAGCATTTTGTGATGTTCCTTGGACATTGTGTATACACCTTTTGTAAGATTGAGGATGTGTTTCCCATGATACAGTGCCCTTTTGGATTTTGATGTATTGTTGATGATGTTTTCTGAACAACAACTCAGACAGAATATAATATCCTATCTCACTTGAAAGGTAAATCTCTATCAGCAAGCCTCAAGAGATAACCCCAAGGTCTCTAATGTCAAGTCTTGACAATGCATAAACAACACAGTGATAAAATGTGAACATGTTGGTAATCACAATGGGACCTTACTACAAACAAAATACTGAATCTCAACTTATCAGATCTAACAATATGATGATACTTCAATCCTATATTTAACCCAATAATCAAAGAAATAGCAAAAGATAAGGGTTTAAAAGAGATTTCTAGGCTTAATACTAAACCTAAGATTAACAATGAAAATGACCAACACTCGAAATGGACCAATCCCTCAAAACTGATCTCTACTTGACCCAGATAAATCTGCAATCTTATAGAAATAGTGCAATCTTCTAAGGTATTAGGACTTTCAAATCATGAACATTCATTCAAACAACCCTATTGCCATTGAAATGAACAAATCCTCACAATTGAACTAAGCACAATGAATATGAAGTTCAGGCTAACTTTGAAAGGCAAGTAACAATCAGTTGGTTGTGAAAAGTATGGACTGAGGGATTGCTACAACACTTCAAATATCAAATCATGAACATTATTGAATCAAATCTAGTCTAAATATTAACCTCCTCAAAGTAGTTTTAAAGATAGAATAACAAGAACCATGCAAGACAAGAGAATACAAGTATGGCACCAAATCACAATGTCATTACTTGCATTCAAATTATCCACTGTAGCAACAATTCCAACTTTCGGTTACAATATTCTAACTATCTCTGCTCAATATCAATCTCTATATTCTAACCCTTAAAAATGAGGACAAATGAGGCAAAATGAAAAATATATAGAATCCCCCCAAAAACCCATCAGCCAAGAAAGGTTTTTGCAACATTAATTAGGCACCGCCGGTCAGCCAAGAGAAAGTCAAAATGAAATAAAGGAATGCATTAAATGCACGAACCACACCCATGTCGGCCTGGGATTCCTAATGTAGCTCAGACCAATGCAAGGCGGGTTAATGGGGAAGCACAAATCTCGATGTAGTTGGGCATTAACTGCCTTCCCCTTTGTCTTTATTCCAATCCAGCCCTTCATGGACTTCTAAGAATGCCCTATCCAAGTCGTAAATAGGTGGTAAAGGAAAATCCCTAAGTTGTCTTTCAATTGATGCAATCTCCCCCCTTGATTTTTTTACCAACTTACCCCAATCTGGTAGACTATCTTCCACAACAACCTGCTTTCTTCTTATTTATTTATCTAACCAACTAGGAACAGTGGATTCCAATTGCACCTCACTTTGTTTCTCCTCCTCCTAATCCTTAGGTGCCTCCTCACTCACATTTTGTTTCTCAAGAGTTTCATTTGTATTACTTTCTTCTTCTTCAACATGTTCTTCCTTATGCTCAGGTGATGGGACCTTTACTATTTCCTATTCACTTGGAGAGACTTCTCTAGTTCTAATAGGGGAATCTGCATATGCAACCAAAGGGGGTTGCATTATCTTTTCAACTTCTACTTCTGCACTATGAAAATCACCTTCATGAAACTCCTCTCCTTCAGTATCTAGATGATCTTCAACATCCTCTGACTCACTAGGTTTGCTTTGAGCTTCATGAGTGGAAGGCACATCATCATGCTACTCCTCATGAAAAACCACCGAAGGAAGATCTGCTTTAGGAACACTATCCCTGGGAGAAGGAGTCCTAGACCTCCTTGTATACACCTTGGCCTTCTCCTCTAAAATTTCAACATTTACCACTGGTGGGGTAACTTCTTCCTCCCCCACCTTGGAGCTTGCCTTCTCTAACAATTTTATGATTCTTCTCCTCTTGGGCACCGACATATCAACTTCAGGACCCTAATTTTCAATCTCTTTCTGTTTAGACTTCCTAGTCCTTGTCCTCTTCTTAGCCTTTGGCTTTCTCTATTTTTCTGTCTCTTGGACCTCCTCCTCTTGAACACCTTTAATTTTGATTTTGAATGGAGAATCCAACTTACCCTTGCCCTTAGGATCTTGCTTAGTTGATTCTTCAGAGGTGGAGTGAGGATCTAAATCTCCCATTAGCACATAGGCACACTGTACACCTTCATTTTCTAACTCCCATAGCTTATGCTTTAGCCACATCTTGGTAAATTTGATAACTGGATCCATCAGTTGTTTCAATTCTGTCTTTTCCTCTTCTAACCAATCCACATCACCAATTGGTCTGTGTTTTATTGCCTCATAAGCATGATCCTCAATCAAGTTTCCATCATCATCAAGCTGGTTCGGGACTTCCCTTACATTGTATAATCGGACTGATTCAACTAGGAGGTGAGAAAACTTCTTCTTTCTGACTTCAAAATCATCACTACAATTGGCCTAGTAGTCCTCCAAATCAACCTTATGGTTGTACTCTCTGCTGGCCTTCTTTTGAGCTTCCCCTGTAATATCAAATCTGGGTGGAATTGAAAGATAGGCCAAGAGCACTCATTTCTTCCTCTGTAGCCTAGGAAGAACCAATGGAAGGAAAAGCCTCTCTAGTGCCAATCCTCAAGGGGAAGTCTCCACCAAAACTAGTCTTATGCTTGTCTCTTTTGACAATGGCATCGAAGTCACATATCTATCTAGTTGCTTCCAACAATATAATGTGATCAGTATGGTATCTTGGAAGTCTGTATGGGCTTCTTTGGTATCCATCAATTCAGATATAGGAGAAAGTTGGGAAATGAATAAACCATGCCCCATATTTCTTGATGAGGTCCTTTGCTTGATCTATAAATCTGACATGTTCTACACCTTGGAGCAATCTAGTGATGTGCATGGTGAATGCATTATTCAACCTCCTGTAGTTCGAACCTCCCAAGTGCAACTGAGGGTAAACCTTGTAGATAATATCTTGTCCAAAATTTCCCCTTGTACTCAATCCTTTGTAGGGGTGGAATCTTGCAAGTGCATAGACCAAATATTAGGTCATTATGAAGGACCTTGTTTGTGACACATTGGACAACTATTCGTGAATTACTCCACTAATGATTCCTACCCAATGGTAGTTAATCTTCTCTTGCTCCATCCTCACAATCACATGGCACATCCAATTCTCAAACATGCAAGCATTCTTCAATCCAACCACCTGCTGAGAAGATTGATGGCATCATAATACTCCTTCTTGAACTTTGCTCTATATAGCTACTTAGGCAATTTGGAGTAGTGTGACTTGGGCTTCTCCAGCCAGGAATTGATAAGCTATTGTGACTTCATAGTCTATTCATCATAGAACTCCTAAGCTGCCTTCATGTTGAATCCCACCACATGAGACCTATCTGGCATGTCAAAAGTTAGGGCAATGGACACAGGGTTGAGATTTTCCACAACTCCCCCTTGAGGACCAATAATTCTTCGTGTATCCCAATCATAGTGACTGGCACACTCAAGGACTAGGTCATAACACTGCGCTGTGGGAGGAAAACTAGCCACATGTGATAAGCCTGATTCCATCATCCTCTTGGCCACCAGAGGAAGGTCATCTGCTGTCATTCTTCCTTTGAACTGCTCGTAGTCCCAGAGGCCAACATTTGTATCAGTCACCTCTGACCAGACTGAAGTGATTTTACTCTTAGGGATCTTGCTCTTAATGTCCATTTTAATCTTCTCTACATTAGACATTCAGGACCTAGCTGTTGCCTTGCTAGATTTAGCCTGCACTCAACATGGAAATCATAATAAAAACCACAGAACAAGGAATGTTAATCCATTATAACACTGTTAGAATGAACCTCATGCAATCAAGGTGTTATTAAAACTCATATAAAATGTTCGTGATAAACTTCTGGTTTAAAAGCCGCCTATAGAATCTGAGCCATAGAGGAATTTTGGAAAATTTCAGGCCATACGGATTCCAGTGGATTAGCTATGAAAACACCTACTAACAATTAAATCTGATCATTTTCAATCGATAAAACACATAGGAGATCACAAGATAGCATGAATAAATCATAAAATGCATCATAAATCATTAATAAATCATTCCATTCCATATTTCCTTACACTTCACCAAATTTTGGGAAAATCTGTCAGAGATGGATTTCCATGAAGGCAGAGACACTTCGCAAATCTAGAGAAAATAGGGAACCAAGAACTTTGGGAAAATCCAGAGTTGACAGAAATTCACGGATAAGGTAAAACTCCAAAAGTAATGCAGATTTCGGGAGCTCAAAGGAAATCAGGAAAATAGCAGAGATCGGGAAAATCCGGGGTCAAAGGAAATCCACAAAATATATGAAACTCTAAAAATGTCAGCGGATTCCGAAAAAACCAAGGAGATCGGGAAAATCCGCCAGAGGCGGATTGTCCCAAAGGAATGAAAAATCCCAGACTGAGGATGAAACCCAAACAATGACGTTAAAACATAGTTTCACCCGGCACCTTAGATTGATCACAAATTTCAAATGTTCAAGTTTAAGGCAAGCTTAACATGGGCTTTTTATGGATTCCTTTAGCATTCTAGACCAATTTAAGAACATACTCAAGATTCAAGGTGATGCCCTAAGTCAAACCCTATAGATCCGCCATTAGCGCATGGGCAAGCTCAAAATTTAAACACTTCAATTGCTAATTCTTGACTAGGGGGTTACTCACAACTCTTAGGAAAGTCGCATCAAAATGCAAATAGCTAAATGATCTTAACACTCACTTGGGAAGTGATAAATAAAACAATGTTACGCAACCCTAATCATGAAAATTCCCAAATAATGTAGGGAATTAGACTCAAATAATCTCTATAACTTAAAAGCGTTATATGCAATCATCAATTCAAAGCAGGGCAATCGAAAACATACCATTATGAAGCGAAAATCGATCTCAGAAACAGTAAATGCAAATAGAATGGCATCCATAAAGAACAGGGTCAAGAATGCACAAGAATATATCACCAATTCGAATGATTCAAACTCAGCGCCTCAAATCCAACCAAGCACTCGCAAGAAAGCACTCCTCAGCTCAAAAAATGGAAAATAATAAGCATGATAGCATAAAAGACCTCGAAATCAAGTTAAATACATCCGTCAAAGCATGTACGAAGACATTAATGTGATTTACAAGACAGTCAAAAAACTTGGGAACCCAACAGTAGGATGGAATCCAGAAACATTTGACCCATGTGGAAATCCGTGAAGACCAAAAATCTCTGAACGACAGCACTCAACCGGAGTTTGAACAGGATCCGAGAAAATCTGTCCCAGGTGGAAAGTCCTGAACTTCAGCAAAAACCTAAACTTAGCTCAAAAGAAAAGATCTTCAATGAATAACTTAGGGGGATCACTTAGGAAATTAAAATAAACATTTAAGCACATGCCAAATTAAGACAAAACCTCAAAAAGAAAGGGCCAAGAAACAAAAACCAAAGCGAAAGAGGGTCCCTGCCTTCAGCGGGGCTTGTGTGTGAAAACTGCACAACAAATGGTGACTTCTTTTGGGAAAATGGTACAGAGCATTTGATGACGAACATGAATCAAGAACCCAGAATCTTTGGTTTCAATCTCACCACATGAGACAAACAAATCAAAATGCAAAGATCCAAAGAATCAAAACCAAAGGACAGACAAAACCTTCCATAAACTAAAATTCCAAGTGTGTGCATATGAGTTCATCTCCCTCCTTAAGCTATGATAGAAACCAATCTCAGTCAAGTCAGGCTATGTAAGGATTCTAACTTCAAAAGCAACTTGGATAGGGCCTCGCTACTAGTCAGGCATCCATAGCCCCGATGAGGTTATCGCTGTGACTCTCCTGAACATAGCTCTACTACCAGCCAGGCGTCTATAGCCCCGATAGAGATATTCAGGTACCCCTGATAAGTTGAATTTATTCTTTTTATTTTTAATATTTCACTTTTCTTTCTTCTGATATTCTTTCTATGTCACTTTCATTTCAACCTGTGAACAATGAAGGTCACACTCAGGGATAAGAACCATAGTGGCGCTAAAGCAAAAATATGATTTTTCACCTAACAAAACTTCACAAGGATCCTATGGAAACATCAGGATTCTTAAGATATATGAGAGATATAATATTTTCAGAATACTTCAAATTCAAATCAAAACCAGTGACCTATCTTCAATAAATCAAACATTGAGACTGTTGGCAATAGCAAAGACTTCAATCATCCTTTCAAGATACAAGACTATAGTCCACCAAGGAAATATTTAGAACAATTCCAGATAATGATATATTTTCCATGTAGGCACAACACATCCAGGCAAAAATAGAGAAACCTCCAAAGCAAGAGTGAAGGAAGAAAAACAAAACAAGAGCAAAAGCAAAGCAGAAAGGGAAACCTAATCTAACCAAATACAAGACAAAAGCTGAAAACAGCTCAAGACTACAAATAATGCTTTAGATAATTGATAGGTAGTGGGATATCCTCTCTAGTGGGAGTTCTCAAACAAAAAGCATTATCTCCCAGAATTTCTGATATCTGGTAAGGGCCAAGCCAAAGTTTATCAAATTTTCCATGCTCTCCCTTATGGTCATGGGCTTTATCCTAGTAAAGAACCAAGTCAAAAATCCTAAAAGCTTTAACCTTGGCTCTTTTATCAAACCATCTCTTGACAACCTCCTGATGTTTAACAAATTTTTCCAGGGCTTCATCTCTTTTTTCCTCAAGGTGTAATAATTCAGCAAGTCTAGCCTCATGTTTATCTCCCTCATAATAATATTCATTAATAACTACAAGGTGGGGATCTTTAACTAAATGGGAAACATAGGCTCTAATCCATAAACCATGTAATAGGGTGATATTCCTATGGAAGTCTTATGTCTGGTGCGATCTTTCCAAAGAGAAAATCTAAGTTGGGTATGCCAATCCCTCAAATTTCTTTCTAACAGTTTGTGGATAATAGTCAGGAGATTTTTGTTGGATGACTCAGCTAACCCATTTCCCTGAGGGTAATAGTTGGATGAAAAATTAATGATAATCCCATGATCGAAAGCCCAATTAGAAAAATTTAATGATGAAAATGTAGAACCATTATCACAAACTACAGACATAGGGCACCCAAAATGATTGATGATACCTGATTCGATGAAGTTAATAACTACCTCTAAAGTGCATTGCTTGCAAGCAAGGGCCTCAATCCATCTTGTAAAGTAATCAGTGACAGTAAGGATATACCTGTGTCCTACGGAGGAAGGCGGATTGATTGGACCTATGAAGTTCATTCCCCATTGTGCAAAAGGTTTTACCTTGAAGACCGGCTGGAGTGGGAGTGTGGCATACTTCTCTCTGGTGGCTATAGTCTAACACATATGACAAGTTCTGACATGGTTGTGGGTATCCTTAAATAGTGTAGGCCAATAGTAACAAGCTCTCAGAATCTAGTTCGCTATAAAAGGTGCTGATCCATGGCCTATACCATATCTGTCATGAAACTCCAACATCACTCTTTCAGATTTTTCCCTTCCTAGGCACCTCAAATAAACACCCTCATAATTTTTCTTGTATAGGATAGATCCTTTCAACATAAAATTGTCACTCTTTAAGCACAATTCCCTTCTTTGTACTGAATTAAGATGATCAGGGCATCTCTGAGTTAGGATATAATGAACAATATCATCATACCATTCGCCAGGAGAAACATCTTCTAAATTATAACTCTGAGTTGTAAGATTAGGGCTTGTTTCTACCATTTTTTGTGTAATCCCTTGCCCTCTTACTAGCTTCATGGGTTAAATTTCCATACCATACTCTTGTAACATAGTTACCCACTTGGCTCTGCGTTCCCCCAACTCATTCTGCATCAATAACAGCTTAACTGTAGGATCTGGAACTATTGCAAAGATTTTGTTTCTGAGGATATAATGACTAAATTTCTTTACTGCTCTGACTAAGGCATAGGCTTGATTTCCCACACTTGGGTATCTCAACTCTGCATCCTTCAATGGTGCACTTATGAATGCTATGGGATTCTCGTTTCCTTGATCTGAATTTTGAGTTAACATAGCAGCATAGGAATGATCATAGGCAAATGAATATATATAGAATGGTTTAGCATAGTCTAGACTTACCAAAATAGGAGCTTCAGTAATAGCCCTCTTTATCTCTACAAATGCTTCTTTTTCCTCTACATTCCATTCAACTTTGGCCTCCTGCTTCAACATTGCATTTAGTGGTTTAACTATTTCTACGAATCTAGTGATGAATTTCCTCATGAAGTTGATCTTACTAAATAATGATTTCATTTCTTTCTTGCTGGTAGGCAGTGGAATCTTAAGAATGACTTCTATGTATTCTAGATCAATAGAAATTCCCTTTTCAAAGAGGACATGCCCCAACAATTTACCTTCCGTTACTCCAAAGATGCATTTCTTTGGATTGAGTGATATCCCAAACTCTACATTTCTGAAAAACTTTGCATAAATTTGAGATATGATCACCTCTATTCTTGGAAAAGACTGTTAGATCATCCATATAAATGATTATGCACTTACCAATTATGTCTTTAAAGGCAATTTCCATAGCTCGTTGGAATGTGGCTCCAACATTAATTAAGCCAAAAGGCATCCTCCTGTAGGAAAAAGTGCCCCACTTGGTGGTAAAGGCAGTCTTGTGCCTGTCCTCATACTGCACCATGACCTGGTTGTATCCTGAATAATCATACAAGAAGGACATCATTTGAGATCCATTGACAATCTAGAGCACTTCATCCAGTGAGGGTACCGGATAATTATCTTTCTCTGATGCCCTGTTTAGGTTCCTGAAATCCACGCATAGCCTGATTTCACCATTTTTCTTTCACACTGAAACCTGGTTTGCAACCCAAGTAGAATTTCTAACTAGGAATATTATCCTTGCAGACAATAGTTTTTGCACTTCCTTCTATATTATGGGTTCCAGTAAAGCATTGATGGGCCTTTGCCTCTGTCTAAAAGGTTTTACTCCTGGATTGAGAGGAATAGTATGGGTTATGATTGATGTATCATAAGTCTTTAAGTCTTCATAACTTTAGGCTATCACATCTGGATATTTATGTAGTGCATCAATGATTCCTTGTCTTTCTTCTGGAGTGCACACTTTGCCAATGAGAACATTTTTGACATCATCCTAAGTTCCCATACTATATTTGTCACACTGTCCACTAATGGACTCTTTCCTGGAATCCTATTCCTGCTCTTTAACCTTGTCTAGATCAAAGATTCTTTCTAATTGCACCATCTCCCTGGGAATTGTGTTGGTCTTCAGATTGATTACCCTTTCCAAGTCCATCTCAGCTTCTTGGAGTTCAGTTTCATCAACTATCTGAGAAGCAAAGACATATGTACTAGTAATGAAATCCAGGATATGTTTGTCATCTTCAAATACTTGGAATTTGGTGATATTATTAGGTATTGAGGGTACTGGTGTCAGCTCCATAGTAAAATTCTTTAGTCCAGAAAGAGAAAGAGGTTGCAAGGTACTAACTACCTGAGCAAGAGAGTCAGTTGTCTGGTTCTTATTTCGCAGAATCAACTGAATGTTGAAGGCATCAAATCCTTCAATGAGGTCCCACACTATATTTCTATAGTTAGTCATTCTCCTATCATGACAAGAGTATTGTCTCCTAACTTGCTTGACTACTAACTCAAAATCTCCAAAAATTTGCAAGATCTTAACTTTTTTCTTCAATGCCATTAATAGTCCATGCACCAGGGCCTCATATTTGGCTCCATTATTCGTATAGTGAAATTGAAGTCTATGAGAAGAAAAAAATGTTATACCTCTTAGACTAATTAGCTCAAAACCTACCTCAGCTCCATTCTTTGATTTAGACCCATCGAATCTTAAAGTCCAATAACTAGCAACTGTAGAGTTCCCTGCTTTTTCACTTACATTGTTACTATTGAATGGCTTTTCAAAAGGCATCACTCCTTTTCCTTTAGGATCTTCTTGGACATTCAGGATATCAATTTTGACAGGAGGAGTGGAGTTGATACGTTTCTGTATTTGTTCCACTACAGCCTGGCATAAGCAACAGTCCAATTCTGAATGAGAAGCATTATGCACCCTACACCAATTGGGAAAGAGTAGCTCTCCAAAGTTCATTCCTCTTCCCAGCTGGACTTGATCTTCAATGCACTTCTGAATGAACTCTTAAAAAATATCTAGCAAACCAAAATGACTATCTTCCAGATCACTATCGTCTTCAACTGGTTCGATCAGGACTTCAGTACCACTGGATTTTACTGTAAGGTCAACAAGTGTTGTGTGGAACATAAGAAATTCCTCCATATATAGCTCTTCAAGAGGAGCAGCAAGCATATAGTTACCCATACTTTTGATACCAGAATTTCAGTAGAGGTTTTTTTATATTCTGTAATCATGTACTTCATTCTGGGTTCTCTTTCAATTCTAATCTGGTTTGGCACTCCCTTCCAGGGAAGCCACATATGGGAGTGATCAGTCGAGACATATCCATTCAAGGCCTTGGTAAAGTCTCTTCCCAAGATTAGGCCATAAGCGTCAGGTATTTCAGCCACCTATATATTGATAACCTGTTGAATCCTAGGATCAGAAGCAATCTACATATGAATCATATTTAACTCTCCCACAACATTGACTTTAGTCCTATCCAATTGTGTGACTTTCTTCTATGAGTCAGCAGGATTAATTCCCATAGCTCGACATACACTAAAAGGCATAACATTGGTTGAAGCACCAAAATCTAGCAAACAATTATGCAGATTCTTACTGAATATTCGAACATAAATTAAGAATGGAGGTGTGTCTATTTTCCCTTGAAACAGAGTTAAGGGAGTATCTACTTGAGCAACTTGATATTTTTCCTTTTCTTTCCCAACATCTCCAAGGGGCATATGGACTTGATTATGGGATTGATTTTGTCTTCCTATTGATTGAGAACTAGATGCTCTATTGATACTTTTGCTAACTGATTTATTTTGTGACATGGAATTTGCATTATAAGATCCTAAGACTATATTCCTAATGGTTGGAACTCTTAATAACTCAAATGTAGATAGGCTTACCTTTAATTTTCTGAGTTCTTCCACAACATACAAGGCCAATTGTTCCTCACTCAGATCAGCAGGGATATCCCTTGGATACTCAATCATTCTTTCTTTGTTTGCATCAAAATTTCTCCCTCTTGGTGCATTAGCATGCCCTAGATCTTGAGATAAATATTGCTTGGACACCTGAGGAAGTGATGGATTATTGCTAGTAGTAGGATCTTTGCTAGCAGT
The DNA here is from genome assembly GCA_007258455.2 of Sequoia sempervirens. Classification (NCBI taxonomy): domain Eukaryota; kingdom Viridiplantae; phylum Streptophyta; class Pinopsida; order Cupressales; family Cupressaceae; genus Sequoia; species Sequoia sempervirens. Next base: position 46,027 of record VDFB02355280.1, on the reverse strand, counting down.
AGGATCTGGAGGTGTGTTGAAATTGTTTGGTGGAATGGAAGTAGTGAAGGGGCCCCCAGCTTGTGGGCGTCTATGTGGCAATTCCTTCAAGTCATACTTCTTGACAGGTCTCTAGAAAGTCTGTACTTCCTCGACAAAAGCCTCTTCTTTGACATAAGCCTCTTCTTCATCTCTGGGATCATTATCATTCACTGGACTCTCATCAAATAACTATGCCATTTCATCCCCATTGCATTCTTGGTTTGCCTCCTCCTCCAACTGGTCAGATTCCTCTTCAGGTACATTCTCCTTACTTTGTGGAAAAGAAGCATGATTCAACACCAACACTGGTGAATCATAAGGATTAGATGGTACTAATTCCTGACCGCTTGCATTGGTCTCCACTTCGTATAGAAAGATTGAGGCTATTTTTTGGAATTCTTGATAGTCCAACTCAAAATGTTGACTCATTTTGTGGAGCCTACACCATCTTGATAAAGCAGCCTCAGCCAAATTTACACTGCTAGGAGGCTTCTCTTGATTAACTGGCTGATTGGCAGACTGATTGATAGGTTGACTAACTAGTTGATCCAATGGGGTGGGGAATCCTCCATTATTGGGTCCTATGTTCCAAGTCTTGCTCTATCCTAGTGGTTGTCTCCTATCGAATCCTTGTCCACCACCTTGTCCTCTATCAAAGTTTTGGCCCGAGGATTGCCCTTTATCATAGTTTTATCTTCTATCATTATTATACCCTCTGCCATTATTAAATCCTCGATCATTGTTATACCCTCTTTCATTGTTGTAACCTTGGTCCTGGTTATATCATCTATCATTGTTGTATCCTCTTTTGTTATTGTATCCTCGATCATGACGTTGCCCTCTATCAAAGTTTTGTCCTTGTGGATTCTCTTTGTTCTGATTGGACTGCATATTTCTCTGAGCAGCTTACAACTGACTGTTTGGGTTCCTCAAGTAAGTCATCTCCATATTCAGCTTCTTTATTTGTTTAGACAATTCATCTAGTCTCTCCTTGTCAGGATTACTATGTGGAGGTTGATTCGCATTATTCTAGGAATACCCTACTGCAGCATTGGCATTTAGTGATTGGTTCAAGACTTTAGAATTTTGCAGGTATGAAGGATAACTAGCCTGAGGCTAGATATGCAAAGGTTGATTCACATTTTGCTGAGGGTAACTAATTGTGGATGACACTTGTCCCACATGAGGTCTTGGGTGAGGGACCAGAGGCAACTGGGGTACTGGATTCATGATTGGAGTATGGTTTACCAGAGCTTGGTTGAGAGCTAGAACTTGTCCAAGGTGAGCAACAGGTCCTAATGAGGGTAAAGGCCCAGATAGATGTTGCCTTAGATTAGTGCTAACTTTCACAACCTCTACATATGCATCAAGTAGACTAGCAGGAGGGTTATTACTCCACTTCATAAAAGTAGATGTCAAACTATCAAGTCCCTCATAATAAACTTCTAAAGCGGTGGGATCATCAACAACATAAGGGGCCTATAGTCTGGTATAAGCATGATTAAACCTATTGTTGAAAGATCCTATAGGCTCATTGACCTCCCTCTTCACATTAGTGAACTGAAGGTAAAGCTCATTAGAACAAATGGGGATTCAAAACTTCTACAAAAAGGCAGCCTCTAGCTCAGTCCAATGCTCAATAGACCCAGTAGGTAAATGGTTGTACCAATAGAATGCCTCCTCTCCCAATGAATAAGGAAATAATCTACATGCTACATCCTCATGGTTTATCTCTCTATCCTTAAGGCCAGTCTGAAAGATCCTGATGTGTTCCTTAGCGGTCCTATTTGGATCATTGACATGGAATTTTGAACAAAATTGTTCAGGGTTTTTGGGCATAACATTGTAAATGGAAAAACTCAATGGAGATGGGTTGGTTGCTAGGAAAGACATTGGTGGAGGTGGGGGTGGTAATGGCTGATTTATTACTGGCTAAGGTTGTGGACTGGGAATGGCCTCAGACTCAGATGAACCTGATGAAGATGGAGATGTGGGAGGTGGATGGGATGATGATGATTCTCCCCTTCCGTCGATCCTTCTAGACCTAGTGGGGTCTGGTAATTCCTGAAATTCCTCCTCTCCTATAGCACATCTTGTTCTTCTTCTGAATCTTTCAGGAGAGATGGCATTAAAAAATTGATCTAGATTGCTTATTCAAGCTATCCTTCTAGTGCCAATCTATTGATGATGTTTTCTGCATAGCAACAACTCAGACAAAATATAATATCCTATCTCACTTGAAAGGTAAATCTCTATCAGCAAGCCTCAAGAGATAACCCCAAGGTCTCTAATGTCAGGTCTTGACAATGCATAAACAACTCGGTGATAAAATGTGAAAATGCTGGTAATCACAATGGGACCTTAATACAAGCAAAATATTGAATCTCAATTTATCAGATCTAACAATATGATGATACTTCAATGCTAGATTTAACCCAATAATCAAAGAAATAGCAAAAGATAAGGGTTTCAAAGAGATTTCTAGGCTTTATACTAAACCTAAGATTAACAATGAAAATGACCAACACTCGAAATGGACCAATCCCTCAAAACTGATCTCTACTTGACCCAGATAAATCTGCAATCTTATAGAAATAGTGCAATCTTCTAAGGTGTTAGGACTTTCAAATCATGAACATTCATTCAAACAACCCTATTGCAATTGAAATGAACAAATCCTCACAATTGAACTAAGCACAATGAATATGATGTCTAGGCTAACTTTGCAAAGCAACTAACAATCAGTTGGTTGCAAAAAGTATGGACTGAGGGATTGCTGCAACACTTCAAATATCAAATCATGAACATTATTGAATTGAATCTAGTCTAAATATTAACCTCCTCAAAGCAGTTTTAAAGATAGAATAAAAAGAACCATACAAGACAAGAGAATACAAGTATGGCACCAAATCACAATGTCATTACTTGCATTCAAATTATCCACTGTAGCAATAATTCCAACTTTTTGTTATAATATTTGCTTGAGAACAACTACTTGCTAACTTTCTCTACTTAATTCACTTCTAACTATCTTTGCTCTATATCAATCTCTATATTCTAACCCTTACAAATGAGGTGAAATGCCAAATATATAGAAACCCCCCAAAAACCCATCGGCCAAGCAAGGGTTTCACAACATTAATTAGGCACCACCGGTCGGCCAAGAGAAATTCAAAATGAAATAAAGGAATGCATTAAATGCATGAACCACACCCAGGTCAACCCGAGATTCCCAATGTAGCTCGGACCAATGCAGGGCGGGATAATGAGGAAGAAAAAATATTGATGTAGTTGGGCATTAACTGCCTTCCCTTTTGTCTTTATTCCAATCCAGCCCTTCATGGACTTCCAAGAATTCCCTATCCAAGTTGGCCACAAGTGGTAAAGGAAAAACCCTAAGTCGTCTTGCAATTGATGCAATCTCCCCCCTTGATTGTTTTCCTGACTTATCCCAATCCAGTGGATTATCTTCCACAACAACCTATTTCTCCTTATTTCTTTATCTAACCAACCAGGAACAGTGGATTCCAATTGTACCTCACTTTGTTTCTCCTCCTGCTGATCCTTAGGTGCCTCCTCACTCACATTCTATTTCTCAAGAGTTTCATCTGTCTTACTTTCTTCTTCTTCAACATGTTCTTCCTTATGCTAGGGTGATGGGACCTTTACTATTTCTTCTTCACTTGGAGAGACTTCTCTAGTTCTAACAGGGGAATCCGCATATGCAACCAAAGGGGATTGCATTATCTTTTCAACTCCTGCTTCTGCAATATGAAGATAACCTTCATGAAACTCCTCTCCTTCAGTATCTGGATGATCTTCAACATCCTCTGACTCACTAGGTTTGCTTTGAGCTTCATTAGCGGAAGGAACATCATCATGTTGCTCCTCATGAGAAACCATCGGAGGAAGATCTACTTTAGGCACACTATCCCTAAGATAAGGAGCCCTAGACCTCCTTGTATACACCTTGGCCTTCTCTGAACTTTCAACATTTACCACTGGTGGGGTAACTTCTTCCTCCCCCACCTTGGAGCTTGCCTTCTCTGACAATTTTATGATTCTTCGCCTCTTGGGCACTGACATATTAACTTTAGGACCCTAATTTTCAATCTCTTTCTGCTCAGACTTCCTAGTCCTTGTCCACTTTTTAGCCTTTGGATTTCTCTATTTTTCTGTCTCTTGAACCTCCTCCTCTTGAACACCTTTAATTTTTATTTTGAATGGAGAATCCAACTTACCCTTGCCCTTAGGATCTTGCTCAGTTGATTCTTCAGAGGTGGAGTGAGGATCTAAATCTCCTATTAGTGCATAGGTGCACTATAGACCTTCATTTTCTAACTCCCATAGCTTATGCTTTAGCCACATCTTGGTAAATTTGATAACTGGATCCATCAGTTGTTTCAATTCTGTCTTTTCCTCTCCTAACAAATCCACATCACCAATTGGTCTATCTTTTATTGCCTCATAAGCATGATCCCGGATCAAGTTTCCATCATCATCAAGCTGGTCCGGGACTTCCCTTACATTGTATAATCAGACTGATTCAACTGGGAGGCAAGACAAATTCTTCTTTCTAATTTCAAACTCATCACTACAATTGGCCCAGTAGTCCTCCAAATCAACCTTATGGTTGTACTCTCTATTGGCCTTCTTTTGAGCTTCCCCTGTAATATCAAATTTGGGCCTCTTAGAATGGAAAGATAGGCCAAGAGCACTCATTTATTCCTCTGAAGCTTGGGCAGAATCAATGGAAGAACAAGCCTCTCCAGTGCCAATCCTCAAGGGGAAGTCTCCACCAAAACTATTCTTATGCTTATCTCTTTTGACAATGGCATCGAAGTCACAAATCTACTTAGTTACTTCCAAAAATATAATGTGATCAATAGGGTATCTTGGAAGTCTATATGGGGCTCTTTGGTAGCCATCAATCTAGATATAGGAGAAAGTTGGGAACTGAATAAACCATGCCCCATATTTCTTGATGAGTTCCTTTGCTTGATCTATAATTTTGACATGTTCTGCACCTTGGAGCAATCTAGTAATGTGCATGGTGAATGCATCATTCACCCTCCTATAGTTCGAACCTCCCAAGTGCAACTGAGGGTAAACCTCATAGATAATATCTTGTCCAAAAGTGCCCCTTGTACTCAATCCTTTGTAGGGGTGGAATCTTGCAAGTGCATAGACTAAATGTGAGGTCATTGTGAAGGACCTTGTTTACAACACATTGGAAAATTGTTCATGAATTACTCCACTAATGACTCCTGCCCAATGGTAGTTAATCTTCTCTTGCTCCATCCTCACAATTACATGGCACATCCAATTCTCAAACATGCCAGCATTCTTCAATTGAACCATCCTGTTGAGAAGAGTGATGGCATCATAATACTCCTTGAACTTTGCTTTGTATAGCTGCTTAGGAAACTTAGAGTAGTGTGACTTGGGCTTCTCTAGCTAGGAATTGATAAGCTGTTGTGACTTCATAGTCTATTCATCATAAAACTCCTGAGCTACCTTCATGTTGAATCCCACCACATGAGACCTGTCTGGCATGTCAAAAGTTTGGGCAATGGACACAGGGTTGAGATTTTCCACAACTCTCCCTTAAGGACCAATAATTCTTTGCGTATCCCGATCATAGTGCCTAGCACACTCAAGGACTAGGTCATAACACTGCATTGTGGGAGGAAAATTGGCCACATGTGAGAAGCCTGATTCCATCATCCTCTTGGCCACCAGAGGAAGATCATCTGCTACCATTCTTCCTTTGAACTGCTCGTAGTCCCAGAGGCCAACATTTGTATCAGTCACCTCTAACCAGACTGAAGTGGCACCTCTTGCAAGCTTGAAATTCAATTTTTTGGCCTCCAACACTATTTTGGCACCTTTGGTGTCCCAAGTGATGCCTCTTGCAAGCTTGAAAATGGAGGTTTTTAGAGTTAAACTCTATTTTGGAGCCTTTGGTGTCCCAAGTGGCACCTCTTGCAAGCTTAGAAAACATTTTTTTGAGATGCAAACTCTATTTTGGTGCCTTTGGGGTCCCAAATGGCACCTCTTGTTGCCTTTGAAAGTTCTCATCCTTGTTGATTTAAGGTGGTTTAGCTTGTCGTTTGACCTATTTTGCAGGGTGTGATTGCAGAAAGCCCTCAGGGTGATGTTTGCAAGATGTCCCTGAAGCCTAAGAGTCATCTGTTTGTCATGTTTTGGATTGATTCAGTCAAATTATGGTATGTGCAATGTTTGATTGATGTTTTTCGTGATGATTTGATCTCATGATAGGCAAGAATCAAATGATAGAACTATTGTTGTATCATCCTCATGATAGGCGATGAATGACAATAGGATTGATAGCATATCGTCCTCATGATAGGTGAGGAACGATGGTAGGATTGACAAAGATCATCCTCATGATAGGTGAGGAACGATGGTAGAATTGATAGCAGATCATCTTCATGATAGGTGAGGAACGATAGTTTGATTGATAGCAGATCATCCTCATGATAGGAGAGGAACGATAGTTTGATTGATAGCAGATCATTCTCATGATAGGTGAGGAATGATAGTTTGATTGATAGTAGATTTTCCTCATGATAGGAGAGAAATGATCGGTTGATTGATTGAGATGTTGATTGTCTTGATTGAATCTAATTTGATTAACTGCACATTACCTTGAATAATTGATGTGTGATAGAAAGATGTGTATCAAAAAAAGATAAACAAATCACACAAAATGAAACATTAAACCAAAGAAAACTAAATAAATTGAATTCAAAGGAAACAAACAGAGCTTCTTTAGAGCTGTTCCATTTTCCTCTATCTCCAAAGATTTGTTTGAAGCTGTTTCTCTCAAATTGTGTAAGAAAAGCTTCTCAAGATGGCAACCTGTAGAACGAGTATGCAAAAAGGAAAGTGCTTCTCTATCCTATATGCTGGTGGAGTGAAAATGCTGATACGGATATGCACAGGGGTTGTAGATTATGCACAAGGCCTGTGGATTATGGATGCTATTGAAACTAAACTATGAAGATGATTTAGCCATGATATGGAATGATTCTACAATCTATGAATGCTAAAAGACTATGCTATGGATGCTTGAAAGCTATTTGACTATAGTTTTCCTGTATGAAAGCTTCTCTCTAATTTCAATGACCCGACAATCCTTTTTATAGCTTTCTATAGGCAAGAGCCTGGCTGGAAAAGATCAATGGCTGTGAGATTGTCTGGTAGATTTGAATGGTGAGAGATGGAGAGGTTGAGAGGAAGATGGAGAATGTTGGGAGGTTGGAGAGAAGAATGGGGCCTTGTCTTCAACCCACAGGAACAAGCTTGCACAGGAACAAAGAAATTAATTTTCTATTTTGGAAGTTTGTTTCACGGTTGTTGAAGATAATCCCCAAATTTAATTAAATAAATAAATAAATTTATTTAATTTTGTGTGAGTTTTGAGGAAATTAAATATTTTTGAAATATTTAATTTTAGAACTATAGAAGACTCAATTAAATATTTAGAATATTTAATTGCAAATAAACTTTATAAGAATTTAATTAAATATTTAGAATATTTAATTATGAGTGGAATTTAGAAGATTTAATTAAATATTTAGAATATTTAATTGTGAATAGACTTTAGAAGAAAAGAATACTTAATCTTTATTTGAATAAAATATTCAAGCCAAGATTAAATGATAATTAACATAAATAAATCGTAATGTTTATTTAGTTAATTGAGAAATGAATAAGAAAAGTGATTAAATAAACTTATTTATTTAATCAAAATAAAAGAATGAACAAATATAAATAAATTATTTAAATTTATTTATACGCAGATTGAATTCAGAGATTTAATTAAATATTAAAAATATTTAATTAATTACCAGACTATGTGATGTGACCATTTTTAGGTGTATACATTTTGCCCCTCTTTGAAGTGATGTGTTTTACGCATTTCTTCAAAGAATTTTGAAATTTACCTCAAATGTTGATTGTCGAATGTTGATAGGTATATGCCCCCTCAAATGATGAATCGATAAGATTTTGTGTTTATTGTGAATTTTTTTTTTTTTGGGAATGTTTCAATTTTTATGACGTCAATTCATCATTTGAAAATGATGATGTGAAGAAAATGACTTGAAAAGATGTGAGATGAAAAATGATGATCTAAATTGCCCCTGTTGTGATAAAATGTGATAAAATTCCCCAGATTTTGTTGATGGTTTTTGATTGATTCAACATTTGTGATGATTGATGCATGATAACTGATAGGATTGGTAAAGTTACCTTGTGATGCATGAGCCTCACTAATAGGATAGATTTCCCATCATGATGATGTGTTTTGATAAATTTGTTCCCAAGGTTGTTGGAAAACAAATAGTAGCTGATAAATTTGCTTTTAAAGTTGTTAAAAACAAATAGTTGTTTCATAAGTTTGCTTCTAAGGTTGTTAAAAACAAACAGGATTTTGATAAATTTGTTTTTCATGATGATGAAAAACAAATAATTTGTTGATAAGTTTGCTTCTAAGGTTGTTAAAAACAAACAGGATTTGATAAATTTATCTTCAAAGTTGTTGAAAGAAAAATCACAGTTTGATAAATTTGCTTTCAAAGTTGAAAAGAAATGGTCTAATCATGTATTCCGATTGGATTGATTTGATTGATTTGATGATCCATTTTGATTTGAATGATGGTTTTATCTTCTAATGTTATTGACGATTTGATCTTCTGATGTAGGAGTAGGTGGTGTGAGACCAACAACATCTGGGGGTAACACCTCATAGTGTTTTCATGTGATCAGCTTTGATTTTTTTTTTTACTAAGACATTGTATACTTTGCCATCTTTTGAGAAAATCTATAAATGCAAAATGCAGATTCTAACATGAATGTAATCTATACTGACCATGCAAGATATTCATACAATATTGCCATTTTATAGCTTATTTGTGATTTTTTGCGTCATCATAGAGCATTGAAATGTTGAAAGTTAATACAAGCATCAAAGGGTATGTTAGCACTAGTGATGACCTGAGTATTAATTTTATGATTTTTTATATAGAAAGTTAATACAAGCATCTAGGTATAATTGAACCGGGATGACCCGAGTATTACTTGCATAAAAAGACAAGAGTTAACCTGTTTTCCATGCAAATTTTGAATTGTCATCAATAATACTTAGTAGAGCATGTCTTGCGACCAATTTGCATAGTACTAATAATTCACTCACAAACAATAGACAAAGAAAAATCACACTCCTTCCTTGCTTTTCTAGTTCAGTACATCATTGAATTGCTCCAGAGATATGATATAAAATCAATCAACCATTCAAATCTTGCCTAAAGTATGTCAAACAATATTCAGATTAAGATCATCCAACTTGGTTATCAACATTGATGTTATTGTTTTGATGTTTGTTTGGATCATGTTGTTTTGATTTCAATTTGCATTGAATAAGCATGTTGTGGTTGATTTGATACGACAATGTTGCATTTTGGAAAACTGTCTTGTGTCTGTTTGTGATATTCTAAAAGCTCGTTGCCCCTCTCTTGTTCAGTCTATGTTGCTGCCCCCAGTGTAAACACAACCTAAAGATTATGGATTTGTACAAATTTCATCAAGCCATGATGAAACATGAGGATTCTCGTTGTATGATATGGATATAAAAGATCTGTATAGATGATAGTTATGGATGGATGATGCTGAATGTGAATGTAGGACATAAGCTAATAGATGGAGAAGCCTATTTTGATCACAAGTAGCGCCTATTTGCCAGGTTTTCACCACTTGTTTTTATTGCACTTTTTCAAGATGTTTTCTGATTTTTATGATTGTTTTCTGGACTTTGTCTAATTTTTATGATTGTTTTTCAGGACTTTTTCTAAAAGATATTTAAGATAGAATGTGATGACTAATTGAAGAAACAAGATTCCCCACAATATAAGAGAAGATGTATGACAAAGGATATGGTATGCAAGATTTGGATGAAGTGAATAGGATAATATGTATGACGTTAAAGAAGATCCTTATCCTTGTCAAGATCAAAGGTGGAAATGTAAGGAATGGCCATAGAAATGACCATGAATGATAAGATGGATGAAACTTGTCCCTAAGCGTAGAGTGCAAGAGGAATATGGAAGATAGGATATGGATGATAGGGAGATGGAGGAAGGACTTAAGCAGCAAGTTTCACAACCAAATATCCCTCTAATAAACCATCGCAATGGGAATTAAAATCCTAAATGTAGGCAGATTAATGATATGATGGAAGAATCTAAGGACTTATGCAGAAGTTTAGATTAAAGGAGAATGATGGGGTATGCATATTGGATAATGGATAGGAGGTTGGAAGGCCTGTTGATGGATATATGGAAAGGTTGGAAAGATCAACATTGGCACACACCTTGAAGGGTGGTGGAGTGATGGAGGAAAAATGGATTTGGAAGGTGATATGTTATTAGATGGAAAATTGGAGGAAGCTTTTGGATTAGCAAATTTGGATGCCAATTTAGATTTTATTGCTTTTATGATATTTTTAGGAATCCACATGAATTTTGACATTGAGTTTTGCTTTGTGGACCTTTGTGAACTTTGACATGTTTCTTTTTGATTTATGGACCTTTGTGGTCTTTGAAAACTTCCTTTTCTCTTTGATGGGCCTTTGTGGCCTTTTAGATTTTTCTTTTGATTTTGGATCAAATTTTCTTTTATTTTTGCATGTCTCTTCGAGGAGACATGTTGATCCTTTGATGCATGTGGAGTTTTGTATTGAAGCTTTTGACATTTGGCACCCAAATTGCTTCCAAGAGCAATGGGAGGGGTGGATTGAGGTGAATGATATGGAGGTATGATGGATGATTGAAAGTGCATCAAGGATGTGTTCCTTTGTTGTTCTTGAAGAATAGGAGATGGAGAAATGTGGGACCCTAATATGGATGGAAAGGTTGATGAGCTAGGGTTGGGATGATAAGGACCAAGGATAGATGGAAGGTTTGATGAACTAGGATAAGGACCTAGGATAGATGTAGTTTTTGATGGACTAGGATAAGGACCTAGCATGGATGGAGAGTTTGATGGAATAGGATACCTAGGTTGAGCATGAGGTGTATAACCAAGGCCATGAGAATATGGATGTACTTGGATAGAAAGGGGTTCTAGGATACCTTGCTCATGAAGGCCTAAACATTTTCCTTTGTAATCCATAATTTCACACATTTGTTTACCAATGGGATATGTATTGTTTGTGAAACAAGATGTGAGTCCATTTTGAGGAGGATATGATATGGATGAGATGATAGGTGTTGGAAGTAAACCAGAATGGATAAAGGTGGAGGATCCCAATTTATAGGTGTGGGGTTCATGGATAACATGAATAGGTGTGATAGGCTCTTGACATGGGGATGACGAGGTGTTTTGATCTTGACTTGGAAAAGGATTATGAAGTGGTATGAAAGGCATATCTTGATCATGAGAAGGATAATCATCTTCATGGGATGAAAGGGTATCCTTGAATGGAAGCATATATTGATCTTGATGAGCAAGGGAATTGTGAGATTTTGTAGAAATCATATCTTGATCATCAATTGGTAAGACATCATTAGATAGGATGAAAGAACTATCATGCTCTTGTGATGCAATAGAATCATAGGATGGTACAGATTGATTAGATGAGGTGGACGAAGAACTTGGAAGAACATTTTGTTCTTGAGATGGAAGAGGATTATCATTGGTGAATAATGAAAGGAGGGGATCATCATATGGTTCTTGAGAGATGGGATCTTGATCAAAGATAGGAAGGGTTTGTAGAATGTTTTGATCGAGATGTGTAGATTGAAATGAATCATTGGATGTAAAGGATATGATAGAAAAAGGTGATTGAATGGAATCATTATCTTGAGTGAAAGAATCGTGAGGTTCATTTTGAATTATGGGGGATGAAGATAGATGCATGACATGACAAGATTGGTCAATTTTATTTGATGGCTTAGATTTGGGCTTCTTAGTTAACCTTTGCAAAAATTCAAAAAAATTGAATTTGGATGATGTTGCTTTTGGAGGAGAAGAGGTTACATTCATATTTCCATCAAAGGACTTCATAGTTGTGCCCCCTTGTATTTCCTTGATTTTCCTTTGGAGTGCTCTTATTTGTTGTGGAAAACTACTAAGATCATTTAATGGAGTTTTAGTCTTTTCAGGATCTTCCTTAATTTTCTCCATATTGTAGTTAGAGGGAAATTTGGCACCTTAGTTTTCTAAAAAAAGAAAGTATCCTTCTTTATCTCGCTCTAAGATCTTGTCCAAAATTATGTGAAACTGTGGATCCTGTTCAGCTTCTTGAATCATTTCATTGGTTATTTCATCATTTGAACTATTCCCAGTACGAAACCTATGAAAAGGATTTTGTTCCCTATCACCCATGTTGTAAAGTGGACAACAGGCATATGGTTTTGAAACGTTCTTCTAGACTTAGATCACAGGTTTATAAGTGAAAAAATGATGATGTCTTGATTTGATAAGATGAAATTCTTATGATATGATCAAATTATGTTTCTAACTCTTGATTGTGGCTTCCAAGCTGAAAGGATATCAGAATCCTATTGGGGAAGTTGAATAAATAATCAAAAACTTGTTTGAAAAGATGCACTCTTTTTTTTTTGAGATTTGATCCTAGTCTTGAAAAATGATAAGTGTGATCAATGTAATTGTGAGTTTTGGATGATCTTTACTGAATTAATGTTTTGAAAACACATCAAGCAAGTTGTAGAATAGTTGTCTTTAAACATTAAGTGTATGATCAAAATGTTTTTCAAAAATTGTTTTAACAGGTTTTACACATGATAAATAGTTCAAATAGACTCACTCTTAGTACTCAAGTAGGTCATCATACTAATCAACAACCCACATCTTAGAACTACGTCGACTCACACAGTCGTGTCACCCCCGAAAGGGCGCCCATGTTTTTGTCTTTTCTAGGTGCGTACTCAGAGTGACGGAAGTGGATACCAGATCCCCTGAGCAAACAGTCCTTGGCAATTATATGGTGAGTATCTTGGGGGTAGATTCTTCCCTCCCCTGCACTGTGATTATTATGATGTTCAGAAACTAACTTCGGTTGGATACTACACTAAGTTCATAGTAAGGGTTTCCGTTCAGTGTAGCAAATGATATACTCCCTCGAGAGACCTCCCTACCTTTAGAACAAAGGCTTTGGGGATGGTTATCAATGCACACTACCGTCGAATGGGATTTTCATCAACCATCCGCATTTGATTAAACTGGGTTGGAAAACTTGGCTTTAGTTGTTCCCACTTAGGTCGTTCCCGTAGGGTGAGTACTTTTTCCCACTACGGTAGGCCTTCTAAAAGGTATTATCAAAGCTTGAAATTGCATGAAATGAAATAGATGAGTTTGGCATTTTGATCACCCAGTTAAGAGGAGAGCATAGGCCTATCACCGTTTAAAGCAAAGCAAACAAGAGTTTAATTTTAAACCCAAATAGACAATTTGCTATGCTAGGTGAAGATATTGCTTCACAAAGACATGAAGTTCTTTTTAGCCCAAAATAGAAAATGAAGTGACTATCCTAGGATTGCTTGATTTTGAACTAGGTGACTATCCTAGGATTTCTTCATTCCAATTAAGTGACTATCCTAGAATTGGTTTTTTTTTGGTTAAAAAAATAAAAAAAATTAGAGCTCTTACTGGCCGCCACGGTCGCGTCGGATCCAGTCAAATCCTACTTTAAGTTATAGATTAAAATTGCTAAAACGGACATCAAGGGTGCTAAAACAGGGTTTATGGGCGCTGCAGGATCTGTCACGGGCACTACAGGATGAGTCACAGGCACTGCAAAATCTATCATGGGCGCTGCAGGATGAGTCACAAGCGCTGCAGGATGGGTCACGAGCGCTGCGAGAATGAGTCACGGGCGTTGTAGGATGAGTCACGGCGTTGAACTGGGTGTAAATTATGTTGAAGCGTGTTTAATGCGCTAATACGCTATTTTTAGCCGTAACCTGTCAGAAAAATCTGCAATAAGAGATTAAAATTGGGGCAAGAGCCCCACGGTGGGTGCCAACAATGTGTGGTGGAAAGATGTGTATCGAAACAAGATAAACAAATCACACAAAATGAAACATTAAACCAAAGAAAAACTAAATAAATTGAATTCAAAGGAAACAAACAAAGCTTCTTTAGAGCCGTTCCATTTTCCTCTATCTCCAGGGATTTATTTGAAGTTGTTGCTCTCAGATTGTGTAAGCAAAGCTTCTCAAGATGGCAACCTGTAGAATGAGTATGCAAAAAGGAAAGTGATTCTCTATCCTATATGTTGGTAGAGTGAAAATGCTAATACGGATATGCACAGGGCCTGTGGATTATGGATGCTATTGAAACTAAACTATGAAGATGATTTAGCCATGATATGGAATGATTCTACAATATATGAATGCTAAAAGACTATGCTATGGATGCTTGAAAGCTATTTGACTATAGTTTTCCTGTATGAAAACTTCTCTCTGATTTCAAAGACCTGACAGTCCTTTTTATAGCTTTTTGCAAGCAAGAGCCTGGCTGGCAAAGATCAATGGCTGTGAGATTGTCTAGTAGATTTGAATGGTGAGAGATGGAGAGGTTGAGAGGAAGATGGAGAATGTTGGGAGGTTGGAGAGAAGAATGGAGCCTTGTCTTCAACCCACGGGAACAAGCTTGCACAGGAACAGAGAAATTAATTTTCTATTTTGGAAGTTTTATTCACGGTTGTTGAAGATAATCCCCAAATTTAATTAAATAAATAAATAAATTTATTTAATTTTGTGTGAATTTTGAGGAAATTAAATATTTTTGAAATATTTAATTTTAGAACTATAAAAGACTCAATTAAATATTTAGAATATTTAATTGCAAATAAACTTTAGAAGAATTTAATTAAATATTAAGAATATTTAATTGTGAGTGGAATTTAGAAGATTTAATTAAATATTTAGAATATTTAATTGTGAATAGACTTTAGAAGAAAAGAATACTTAATCTTTATTTGAATAAAATATTCAAGCCAAGATTAAATGATAATTAATATAAATAAATCGTAATGTTTATTTAATTAATTAAAAAATGAATAAGAAAAGTGATTAAATAAACTTATTTATTTAATCGAAATGAAAGAATGAACAAATATAAATAAATTATTTAAATTTATTTATACGTAGATTGAATTTAGAGATTTAATTAAATATTAAAAATATTTAATTAATGACCAGACTATGTGATGTGACCATTTTTAGGTGTATACAATTGATAATCTTGATTGAACATTGACATTGATTGACTGATTTGGGTTCATGATTAGGGAGATGGAGATGTACTCCAGTCTCAGGAGTGATTCTCAAAGACCTAGAACATGGTCCACCGATTGTCCTCAGCCAACTTAGAGATTATCTCCCATTGTGGGTTGACTTCCTTGTTAAATATTCCACAATATAGAATCAACAGAGGGTTATTGACAACATTGGCAGAGAGATGACACAATGATCATAATATGTTTCATTTTCTGACTAGAGAGATGACTGTGACTCCAGAGGATGTCTATCGTATTCTATGAATCCCATTGATGGAAGAGATAGTAGTGTATGATAAGATAGAGCAAGGTGGGACAGCTGCATTACAGAGATTATGTTGAGATGATCATGTTATGGGTCGATGGATCCCTTGGACAAAGATGATTAGTAGATATGATCCTTTGTCATGTGTGCTTTCTGGATTCATTGGTGGATTCCTTTGTCCTAATCATAGGTCAAAGGGATTTTCAGTAGGTTGGGGTTGTGTGCTATTGCGGATGACACTTGATGGTACTAGATATGCCTAGGGCTCATGTATGTTAGCCCACTTATATCCAGATCTAGACAAGGTTGTTTATTATGGGGCGACAAGCCTGTCATGTGGCATCACATTACTGCAGACTTGGGCATGGGAGCATATAGCCATCACTCAACCCATGGGAGAGAGATATCGACCACCCGAGAGACCCTATGTTTTCAGTTATAGTGGTCCACATGTCTAACATAAGTTGAGAAAGGTTGCCTATTGGAGGCATGTTCTGGATGATTTGGAGACTGTCACATGGTGGTCGTACTTGGATTGTAAGCAATGGCCAAAGGATCAGCTAGAGATTCCCTTTATGTTGTCCCATAATCTGATTGGGTGGACACATGTTGTGCTTGAGCACTACTTGTATCTACAAGTATGTCAACATTTTGGACGGGTTTAGGGGATGCCCCTGGGAGTTTTCCATTATGCACAGTGATGACAAGATGTGTTAGAGTGGGGCCCCCGTGTATCATATGAGGTAGCTTGTACAAATTGCTATACCTTGACTCGAGGTTTATAGGATTATGTTTCGTATATTACAGATGTCGGGATGATTGAGGATTATTTAGAGTTCTTCCATATGCATCCCTTTCCTATATTTACTCATCCAGAGGAGCCAGTTCTACCAGTTGATGGAGAGGGAGGAGATGGAGAGGGTGGGGATGATGGTGGGGAGGGGGTTTGCAAAGGTGATGATGTTGGTGCAGAGGGTGGTTACAGAGGTGATGGTGGTGCAGAGGGCAGTGGGGAGAGTGATGGTGGAACAATGGGTGGTGGGGAGAGTGATGATGGTGTAGATGGTAGTCATCCATTATAGTTTGTAGTTTTGAGGCATAGGAGGAGTGTTACCGTAGCTCAGGCGGTACTTCCAAGATTCAAATTGGAATACCCTCTCATCAGTAGTCATCATAGATAGCAATTTTGCAGGTAGAGGTTCAGTCATTTTAGAGTTAGATAGCATAGGCTCGAGCATAGATTGGGTCCCTTCAGGATGAGTTAGGGTATTGTCAGGCACAAATTGATATTTTCATGACTGATAGAGGGATAGATAGGTAGCATATACAACAGTTGCAGGTACAAATGATCATACTTATGTCAAAGAGGGATGCCTTTAGACACTAGATAGAGTAGGTTGAGGCCATTTCCAAGAGGATACAATAGACGACGCCATCTGTAGGTACAATGGATTTCTTAAGAGAGATCCGACACATTTCCTAGAAGTTGTAGTTTTACAGAGGTAAATATCATGATTTGGTTCCTCCTGAGCGACAAGAGAGTTTTGTACAGTCTCATTCTAGCAGATCTCATTCCCAGACTTTCAGCATGGGTGTCACGTAGCCATTGCCTAGAGATAGGAGAGATCTAGGTGTAGGTCCGTCGGGTAGAGGAGGTACTAGTTCCATGAGAGCAGCAAGATTTGGTGGGAGCTCGACATAGAATTTTGTGATGTTCCTTGGACATTGTGTATACACCTTTTGTAAGATTGAGGATGTGTTTCCCATGATACAGTGCCCTTTTGGATTTTGATGTATCTTGTCCTATTTTTTTGGATATCCTTGTACACATGGACATTATGACATTTTTGATGATATATGATATGCAGCGGTCATTATGATCTAAATGTTGATATGCATTTGATTTCCTTATTTATGATATGCAATGTTGTGAATTTATTTAATATCTATGTGATGATAATGATTATGCAATGTGATGTGATGATTATGATTATGTAATGCAATGTGATGATTATGATTATGTAATGTGATGTGACTTATGATGTGTAATGTGATGTGATTTATGATGTGTAATGTTATGTGATGATCATGATTATGTAATGCAATGTGATTTATGATGTGTAATGTGATGTGATGATTATGATGTGTAATGAAAATGATTGAATGTGCATGACTTCAAATGTTCAAGGCCTTAGGCTTGAATAAGTGAGTTTGTCCAATTTCCAAAAGTTTTAGGAAGACTACAATAGATTGTTCTTTTAAGCTTCATAACTTTGACATATTTCCCAACTTTCTTGGAAATATGAAGAGACTCACTTATTCAAGCGTAGTGGATGACATGATTTTGATGTTGGAAATGATATGCAATGTATGTTATTTTTTATTTTCTTTTGTATTTTTTGATGCAAATATTATGATGGAATGTATGAATGTAAATGAGATGATAATTTTTTCTAAGATATGCAAATGATGATGCAATTGATGTACAACTAAATAAGAATGATGTGTTTTTGGTTAATGTCTAGTGTACTCAATCCATTAATAATAAAGATGACACCATTGTGAAATTGTTTCAGCATTGAAAAACCCCATAAATACACATGCAATACTAACATGCATGCAGTCTAACTTAACTATGCAAATCTCATTTTCAAAAGTTGTCATTTATATTAACCAATTTGTCATGCTTCTTATCATCATTGGGCCTTTAAAATGTTGTAAGTGATTACAAGCATCGATGGCATATTTTAGAACAAGATGACTTGAGTACTACTTCCATGATATTTTAAAATTGCAAGTTAACACAAGCATCTAAGTATAATTAAACTGAGATGACTTGAGCATCGCTTGCATAAATAGACAAGAGTTAATATTTTTCCTATGCAAATTTAGAATGTCATCAATGATACTTTGTAGTGCACATCTCGAGACAACTTGCATAGTAATAATGATAAATTCACTGGCAATAGACAAAGAAAAATCATACTCCCTTGCTCCTCTAGTTCGATACATCATCGAGGACTTGAGAGATATGATATCAAAAATCAAAGTAGAATAATTGGAACTTTCGTGTTTAATGTGATAAACCCTTGATTTAGAAAGATCATCATTCATTTGAAGTTTGTGTTTGTAACTTTGGTTTGACGATTGTTTGCTTGTTGGTTCAAGCTCAAAGTTTATTTTCCCCTAGTGAGTATAGGATTTTTCCCCCAGTCCAGGGTGAGACACGACCACGATGACCAAGACCTAACCTAAAGACCTATCCTAGGGGCCTTGAGGGCTGATCAACAGATTAGCCTTGCCTATGTTATACACACAAAGACCACGTAGTTCGACTAATGACATGACCAAGATTTACAAGATGAACATAACAGACACCCAAAATACTAACCTAAATGTCTTGGGGGATAATCAAAGACCACCCTTTCCTATGTTAAAAGCTTAGAGACGACGTAGTTCAAAGGAAGACTATGTTTTTGACTTTTTGACCTTTTGACCTATTTTGGATTTTTGATATGTTTTGAATGTTTTTGGGATTTTTGATTTGTTTTGAATGTTTTTGGATTTTGATATGTTTTGAATGTTTTTGGATTTTTTATTTTTTTTGAATGTTTTTGGATTTTCGATTTGTTTTGAATGTTTTTGGATTTTGATATGTTTTGAATGTTTTTGGATTTTGATATGTTTTGAATGTTTTTGGATTTTTTATTTTCCAACCTTGAAAATGTACAAGAATCCAATCCATTGTAGGACATGCCCCTAGTGTGATACGATAAGATAAATTGACTTTTAGAATGGGCCAAGTAATGTTAGGGGACACCATGATACAAACACTAGATCAAGCTATAATGCAAACATGGAAGCATGACAAATACAGAGATGGAAGCATGATGGATGAACGCTGCAGAGCAAGTCACATAGCCTAAGATAGATGGAGAGTGCTTATTTTATGAAAGGTGCATGTTTTCTAGGTTTTCACCAAGGTACTTGCCCAAAGCGCCACTGAAGTGGTTTTCACTAGAGGACAATATTTTTTTCTTTACTATTTTTCAATCCTTTTTCTATTTTTTTGGATTTTTTTCATTTTTTTTATTTTTTTGGTATTTTTCTAGGACCTTTACCAATGCACTAGATGAGCTAGGTGTAAAACCTTTTGAGATGCAAGTTGTTGAGGGGTTCATCAAATAGATCCCCTTTTGGTGTGGATAACTGATATGCTCTTGATCCAAAGACTGATACTATAACAAAGGGACCCAACCATAGGTTCAAATTTCCCCTTCTTATCTTGATCTTGTTGATTATGGGGATTTTCTTTTAAGACTAAGTCGCCAACCTGAAATGCTCTAGGTATTACTCTGTGATTGTAGCTCCTATATATCCTTTGTTGATAAGGCTTTAGGTGATCAACTCCATACTTCTGAAATTCATCCAATAATTATAATTCTTGTAGAATAGATACTCTGTAATCCTTGTCTGAAATCATCCCTTTAAGTGACACATGCTGGGATGGTATCTCAACCTCAATAGGTAGAATAGCTTCTAACCCATAAACAAGAGAATAGGGTGTTTCTCTTGTTGGGGTATAGACATTGGTTCTGTAAGTGCACGATGTTGGGTTTAGTTGAACATGCCAATCACGTCCAACTTCATTGACGATTTTATTCAAAATATTTAGGATATTCTTGTTTGAGGCCTCTACTTGGCCATTCCCTTGGGGATAGTAGGGTGTAGAAAACCAATGTTGGATATGGAATCTTTCACAAAGCTCTTGAACATCTTGATTCTTAAAGGGTCATCCATTGTCTGTAATGATATATTGAGGAACACCATATCGACATATGAGATAATTCAAGATGAATGATGAGATTTGTTTCCCGGTGATGATGATTAGAGGAACAACTTCAATCCACTTGGTGAAGTATTTTGTGGTTGTGATTATAAACTTATGTCCATTGGAGGAAGAGGGGTGAATCTTACCTACAAGGTCCAATCCCCACTGACAAAAAGGCCATGTAGTTGTGAATGGATGCAACTCTTGTGCAGGTGCATGTATCAAGTTTCCATGAATTTAACATTTGGAACACCTTTTGGCATATTGAAATGACTCTTTCTCCATGTTCGGCTAGTAATACCCCAATTGTAATAATTTCTTAGCTAAGGTTAAGCCACTTCAATGTGTGCCACAGATACCTTCATGAACCTCTTGTAAAGTGATTTCAGCTTCGTTACGTTCCAGACACAGAAGAAGAGTACCATCCAAACCCCATCTATAAAGCACATCAGCTATTAGGGTGTGGCGAGCCACTTGTGGAATGAAGTTTCATTTTTTGTTTTGAGATAAGTTAATTGGAAGGGTATTTTCTTGCAAGTAGGTATGGATCTCTCCATAGGGGGAAATTTGAGGGTCGACAATATGGCATATCACTTGGGATTCTGGATCTTCATAGGTTGGGTTGGACACTTGTTCTACCATGAATTCATAATGTCTTCGTTGTTCAGGTATCTGCAAGAGAGAAGCAATGGTGGCCATTGCATCTACAACTTTGTTTTCTATTATGAGAACCTGTGCAAACTTGATCTCAACAAAGTAATTTTTGAAATCATCCACCATCCTCTTGTAGGGAAGCAACTTGTCATCCTTTATTTGATAATCATCATTAACTTGGTTAATGACCAGTTGTGAGTCACCATAGACTAGCAATTCCGTGATTTTCCATTCAACAGCTATCTTGATTCCAATGATCAATGCTTCATATTCAACTGTGTTGTTGGTGTAGGGGAACATTAATCTGTAGGATTTAGGAATTGTATATCCTTGCAGTGAGATAAACAAGATTCTTGCACCTGATCCATGTTGTGTATAAGATCCATCAAAGTATAGTAGCCACTGTTGTGTAGATATGGTTAGGATATAATTATCAGGGAATTCAATGTTCATTGGATTGTTATCTGACAATGGTGCTTCAGCTAGTTGATATGTTATGGCTTGACCTTTAATTGCTTTCTTGTCCACGTACTAGATGTCAAACTCACTCAATATCATGACCCACTTGGCTAACCTCCCTGTTAAAGCAACTTTTTTGAGTAAGTACTTTAATGGGTCAATTTTTGCAATGAGTTTGATGTTGTGAGTCAGGATGTAGTGCCTTAATTGTTGTGTAGAAAATACAACTACTAAGCAGGATTTCTCAATAAAGGTGTAATTGATCTCATAACCATTTAAGGTCCTACTGATATAATAGATGGCTCTTTCTTTTCTTGTAGAATCTTCTTGTGCTAATAAGGCTCCCAAAGATATCTCGGTTGTTGCAATGTATAGTAATAATGGTTTTCCATTGACTAGTGGTATCAACACAGATGGTGTCATCAAGTACTGCTTTAGTTGACTGAAGAAAGCTTCACATTTTCCATCCCACTTGAAAGAGACATTCTTGTGTAATAAGTGGTTGAAAGGATGAGTTTTATCAGCTAGTTGAGCAATGAATCTTTTGATGGACTGAAACCTTCCTTGTAATGATCTGAGTTGGCTAATTTTTTTAGGAGGAGGCTTTTTCATGATGGCTTTGACCTTTGCAAGATCCACCTCAATTCCTTTAGTTGAGACAATGTATCCCAAAAGTTTAGTTGATGTTACACCGAACACACATTTCTTGGGATTTAACCTCACCTTGAATTTCTCCAATCTTGTGAAGATTTTGTCTAGAATCTCTAAGTGTCCTCTAGTGTAGGATTTTGCTAACAGATCATCTACATAGTCTTCCATAAAAGTATGCATCATGTCATGGAAGATGGTATTCATAGCTCTCTGATATGTAGCTCTAGCATTTTTCAAGCCAAAAGGAATCACATTCCAACAAAAAGTGCCCCAAGGAAATGTGAAGGTTTTTTTATCTTGATCTTTAGGTGCTATCTTTATTTGGTTGTATCCTGAAAATTCATCCATAAGTGATAAAATTTCATGCCCAGCAGTCAAGTCTACAATCAGATCAATGTTTGGTAGAGGAAAATCATCTTTTGGAAAGGATTTGTTAAGATCTCTGAAGTATGTGCATATCCCAATGCTCTTATATGGTTTGGATACTAGAACAATGTTTGATATCCATTCGGCATAGTCAATAGATCTTATGAATCCTACATCTAATAGCTTTTTCAACTCAAATTTCGCTAGAAGGGTGATATGGGGATGCATCTTTCTCAGTTTTTGCTTTACTATTTTTGTGCCAAGTGGTAATGATAGATGACGCATAATGAGTTCTAGATCTATGCCTGGCATATTAGCATATGACCAAGAAAATTTGATTTTCCTCTCCTCAAAGAATTTGATGAAACAAGGTTTCTCCCCTTTTGTCATGGATTCCACTAAACACAGGGTCTTCACTACTTCAGCTATACCAACATTGATGGATTGTGTAGGTTCTATTAGTACTAAAGATCTCTCTTGATAGTGTTCTGGGAGAGTGTCAAACCTTCCATCTCTTGGTGCCTCAAAGAGGTTTTCACCTTGAGATATGCTCTTTATTTTTACTTTTTCTTGATTTAATAGTGCCATTAGATGGTTTTCACTATTAGACCCATTTCCTATATTTTTCATTTTATAGCTAAAAGGTTTGACACTTCCTTCGTCAGGAACTTCATTTTGAGATTCAATGGTAGAACATGTGTCAGGATTATCGAAGCATAGGAAGTTCATGAGGGCATCATCATTTGAAAAGGTGGGTATGTCAAGCAGCTCATTTTGATCCCAATCAATTAGTTCAGGATGCATTAAGGACAAGGAATCATTAGATTGGTCAAGTTCATAAGGTGTAAGCATCAGGATAGCCATGTTATCAAATTGTCCAATGAGGTCCAAGATGTTACTCTCTTCCAACGTGTCTATCTCACTTGAAGAATGATCGTATTCACTTGAGTCAATGAAATATTGTGATCCATATTCAAGGGGTCTAGAACCAGAACTTTTTCCTTTCATACATATTGGTGTATACTTTTGGATGACATTGATCTCTTTTTCATGGTAAGATTCTTCAGAGAGGGAATCCCATTCATATTCATTGGAATCTATTTCATGATCCTCACTAGCCTGTAGTTTTAATATTCTTTCGACAACTCTTTGAGTAGCTTCCTCTTTTGAGTCTTCTCTATATCCTAGTCTTCTTTTGTCTTTGGGATTCATTGTGATGAGTTGTATTGGTTCACTAATGCCTTATTTTCTTTTACCCGAAGGACCATTTCCTGCATATCCCATCTTTTTCAGGATTGTCTGATCTTTTCCATACTTATTTGTGCATATATTAGACACTGATACCTATGAAGGTCCTTCATCTTTGTATAACCAATTTAGGACATCCTTGTCTTTTGATTCCTCTGCTTGAGTGCTTGCTTTTATAAAATTCCCATCAAAGAGTGTGATGGGTTGTAAAGATTGTTGTCTTGAGGTGGATGGTTGTCCATGTGACTTAGGAGAAGATGAAAGTTGTGATAAGTATGAATATTTCTCAAATGAGTATTCCACCATGCCCTTGTCTTTTATTTCCATAATCTTTTCTAACTATTTTGATAAGGCATCAAGCTGACTTCCATTGTTGCATGAAATAGAGTCAACAACCCCTTTTTCTTTTGATTGAGCCTTTCCCTCATACTGTCTTGATGAAGAACCCAATGTACTTTCTTTGTTTGATGGATTAGAGTTGATGAATTCTCTATTATGTGGTACAAAGGTATCTTGACTTGTTCTAAGTGCATTGTAATATTGGGGATTGTTAGAATCAGAAGCAATGGTGACCTCCTGTCCATTGAAAGGAAACTTCAAGCACTGATGAATAGTTGATGGTACTGCTTTCATTTCATGAATCCATGGTCATCCCAAGAGTATGTTATATGTCAATTCCTTGTCTAACACCTGACACACTATGTCTTTGATGATTGGTCCCACTTGAATGGGTAAGATGATCAATCCTTGGGAGGATCTTTCTTCATCATCATATTCTTTTATGGTGATTTTCCTTCTAGGATCAATAGCATTTTCAGAATATCTTAATACACAAACAAGCTTGAGAGTGCAGATATTTAGGCCTGCTCCTCCATCTATAAGGACATGTTTGACGTGATGTTTATGGATTAGGACTTCCATGTGGAGAGCAGCATTATGGGGATGGGTGGTGGATGCATCATAATGTTCAAAGAATGATAAGCAATGAGGTGCAATCAAATGTCCCACCATAGCCTGAAATGTACAGACTTCCAGATTGTTTGGTACCATGGTGGAAAATAAAGCTTGTTCCAGGATTTCCTTGTGTGTTGGTGAAATCTTGAGAAGTTCCAATATGGATATTTGAGTGGGTATCTTCTATAACTGATCAATGATGTTATATTGAGTTATAGGAAAAAATAGTTGTTTTGGACATGGAAGGGGTAGCTCCTTTCAATGTTACCTCGGCTTGTCCTCTGGTAATCACATTGATTGTTGTATTGTCTTGATCGTTTGTGATTTTGATGACGTTAATTCGATTGTCATTCGTGTCAATGTTAGTGCTCAAATTTCTAGGTGCAAGGTCATTGATTTGATGTGAGATGGTGTCATCATTGTACTAGATTTCAGTAGTGGCATCCTTCCCTTGGCTTTCGATTTTAATGTCTTGGATGGAATTTTCAACCATCTCAATACAATGAATGGTAGAATCATAAACATAGTTTATATTCTTGCCTTTGGTATTCGATGTAGAGGACTCTCCCTTTTCATAATTGGGTAGAGGGTTCTTGAACACTCCCTAATCACTATTTGTTTGATGTCCTTCAATGTGTACCTTTTTGTTACCAATGAGATCTTGGATTGCGTGTTTTAATTTCCAACAATATTTTTTCATATGACCCTTGTTTTGATGATAATCACAGTAATGGGAATCATTCCACCAAAAGGGTTTAACTTACGAATCCCAATTTTGTGCTTCAAGCACTATGATAAGCTTAGCCTCGATAAGTTCTTTTAAGGGCAGAAACTAAGGATTGTCCCAATGGTGTGAATTTTCATCAATTGGAAGGTTTTTGAAACGGCATTGCTTTAGTCCCCAAATTAGTCTGATTGTTATTTTGGCTAACATTTGGAGTGTTGGGAAGATTTTTGGTCTGATTAGTCTTGGTGGAAGATGCTATTAGGTTGAATACAGGTTTTGTATTTTGATTTTCAGCTATTACCTCATTGTTACCCACATTCTTGTTTTGTTGCCAAAATTTAGGTTTTTCCCCACCGTTGTAGTTGTTAGAGGAAGTGGATGAGTTGTTTTCATTGTATACTTTAATGACCCCTCTTTTGACTAAGGCTTCCTCGATTTTAATTTTGTTTTCAATCAATTTTTTGAATGTAGGGGGACATTGTAATTCCAATCTATAACTCATCTCATCATTTAGGCTGTCAATGAAAATCTCTATTTTTTCCTTTTCGGGCATGGGACGAGAATACCTTGCAAACAATCTCCTCCATTTTTGCAAGAAAATAAGGATTCACCCTTTTTCTATTTCAAGTTGCAAAGGTCTTTCATGGTGATATCATGTTGGATATTGTAAGAGTATTGAGTGAGAAATCTATTGACCAACTCTTAAAATGTGTTGATGGGGGGTGTAATATTTGAAAACCATTCAAGGAATGTCCCTCCTAGACTTCATGGAAATAGTCTCATCAAATAAGTTTCCTCATGCACAAATTCTAGACTCATAGTTTAGAATTCCCTTACGTGATCTAATGGATCAGTTGTACCATTGTATTTATCATACTTTGGAAATTCACTACGTTTAGGGAAAGGACTCATGTTGATGGATGCATTAAAGGGATAAGGAAAAATTTCCTTAATCAAGTATCATTTCAAAGTTCCCCTTTGCATATCTAGAACTTGTTGTTGAAGGTTCTTCATTTGATGAGTTAAAGTAACCATTTATTCTATTTCCTTTTCAGGCTTCTGAAGAGGTGCTTTTAAGATGTTGATGTCAAAATCAGGGGGAAGTTAGAATCCTTGATTGGCTAACATTAATAGGTATTTTTCCCCATCTCTTTCAAAAATATTTTCCAAAAACTTATGGAATTTGGGGTCTTGTTATGCTTGTCAGATATCCTGATCATTTATTTCTACCCCTTGAGTAGTGTTGAGTCCAGGAATAGGGATTTATTTTGCATCAGCCATGTTGCTAGGGATCTCACTATTTTGAGGTTCAATGTTGGGAGTTTCAATATCAAAAGCTTCACTACTTGGACTTCCTATGTTTTCCATTTTAAAGTTGGGTGTTCCAAGTTCCTTGTCCTTGAATCTTCTCTTTAGTGATCTCATTTGGATGGGCATACAAGTGTTATGATTTAGACTAAGTTTTGATCTAAGTTTGAAATAGTGCGAAGGATTACAACTAAGTCAAATAGAATGACAAATTCTATTGTTAGACTAGGTTTTATTTGATTGCATGACATAGTTTTGTGATTAAAGGATGACAAATCTCGAAGATGAAACTAGGTTTCACAAGCAAAGATGTGATGGATATTGATGATTTAGGCACCTTGAAATGTTTAAATCTAGGTTTAGTTTGGAAAGTTCCACTTGTATAGGTTTGTTTTGAAAATGTTTAGACTTCTAACGTATCTAAGGAATGATCTTGGACTCGAAGATTTGACTCAAGAGGTGTAATTAAGGTACTCAAAATGTTGGAAAAGTCTTGGATTTTGACAATAGTACATCATGTATAACTATAAATTGTTTTTGCAAGCTCTCTTGTAAAAATTGAAGGTTAACCTCTCTCTAAAGTCGTAAAGCATAGACAAATGTCTTTGATGTTGTTTTGGACTAAGAGGTTTGATCTTTGGTTTTCTAATCTTGACCTTTCGTGAAATCATCATGTAAACCACAAATTCTGACTTTGTTTTGCTTAAGGAAAGGTAGAACATTGCTGGAAGGATTGATTTTCTGAAGATGGATGGAACTAGGTTACCGACTTGTCTACCTCAATGAATGTAGTTATGAATCAAGGTTTTCACTTTCAAAATGTAACATTTTTTATGGTGTTTTGTTTAAGTTTCATTTTGAAGACACATCAAGTAGAATATACACTCTTATGGCTGTGTAAGACTGTATTCTTTTAGATTCCACGTGGGTTTTACCCCAACTGCACTATCTTTAGTGGGTGAATTCAAAAGCTTGGATGCACAGGCTTCCCCTTACAATGCACTCTCTTCTTAGACCAACCAAGCTTCCAATCCCCATGAAACTCCCATGGTGAACTGATCACCTCTACTAAAAACTATGAGAATGTGGATGCCTTGGCAACGACCATTGCTACACCAAAGAATAGATAAAGGATTTTGGAAAATCTACAACAAGATTTTAATGTGGGATTGTATTCATGGGTGATAATCCATGTGGTGAGAGTCCCTTTTGATCCATCTTGTTAAATTTATCCTCGTGATACTTGAACCTTCCTCAAGTATCCACATTTATATCCCGGTTGGGTCATTCCCTTGGCTGATTAATTTTTCCCACAAGACAGGCCCTCTAGGATAAACAAAAGCAAGCAAGTATACCCATAGTTTGATCGATCTTTATTTTTCATGAATAAAGAGAGAACTCATGCCATATACTCCACTTACACTCGCACATAAACAAGAATGGGTCTAGCTTTTTGGATCACCCAATCAAGGGGAGAGCATATGCCTACCATTCATCACATACAAAAGACATGGTCCATTTTCCTTTAATTAAACTATGTTCCTAACTTAACCAAAAGGAAACATGATGTTCATTATCCCTTTACTTAAGCTACATTCCTATCTTAACCAAAGGAAACAAGTAAATAATGTCCAACCCCTGCAATATGTTAGTAGTTTATGTTTTGAGTCTTTGACAGTGAATCTGGGAAAATTTGCAAATGCACAACATAGAATGTGAGTTTCTGATTTTGGTGACAAACTGCAAGAGGTGCCAAAACAGAGACAAGAGGTGCCAAAATAGAGACAAGAGGCACCAAAATAGAGACAAAAAGCTCAAAAATAGAATCATACAATCCAGAACTCCTTGAAACAGTTTGCAAGAGGTGTCAAAATAGAGACAAGAGGTGCCAAAATTCCAGAAACAGTGCATAATGGTCTCAAAATAGGTGAAAATGGTCCTGGAAAAAGTTGCAAGAGGCACCAAAACTCTGACAAGAGATGCAAAAACTCTAAAAGTGGCCCAAAATGGTCCCGAAACAGGTGAAAATAGTCTCATAACAACTTACAAGAGGTGCCAAAACTCTAACAAGAGGCACCAAAGCAAGTGCAAGAGGCGCCAAAACTCTAAAAGTGGCCCAAAATGGTTCTAGAACAGGTGAAAATAGTCTCAAGACAACTTGCAAGAGGTTCCAAAATAGGTACAAGAGGCACCAAAACTCTCAGAACAAGCCAAAATGGTCTCAAAACAGCTGAAAATGGTCTCTAAACTGCTTGCAAGAGGCCCCAAAATAGATACAAGAGGTGCCAAAACTCTAAAAACAGCCTAGAAATGCCTCAAAACAACTCAGAATTGCCTCCAAACTGGTGTGAAGCATTCCCAAGTCATAAACCTTGAACCTACAATCATGAAATCATCAAAAAAGTAAATAATAAGTGAGGAAAAGGCCCCACGATGGGTGCCATTTTGTGTGTGTCGAATGTGGAGAAGTATTCTAATGTCAACACAAACCTTAATGAGATGGTTTACATTCAAAGTTTGAAGCAAGTAAAACTACTCTATTCGTAATACAATAAAATATTTAAAATACCTATCATTGTCCTCTTTCTAGGGATTTATTAAACCGTTTGGCCCTCATATTTCTATGGGCACAAAGGTTGTTAAAATGACTACCTAGAAAATGAGATTTGATGCTTAATATGCAAGCTAAGATGATTTATATGTGCAAATGTGTGCTGGAATGATTAGTGGTATGCTTCTAAATGAAACAAAATGATGGAAAGGATAATGGATGCAAAGATAAACAAAGGATGATGTTGATGATAGATGAACAAGTGGAGATGAGTGAGATGATATGAAACTATAGTAAACTATCCATGATTATGCATACGATCAAATGCAAACATAAAACAAACTAACCAAAAATGTAACTATGATGCAATGGGGATGATAAAATGTAACTATGAAGCAATTAAGTAATCTAAAATGAGAATGCAAAGTAACACATGATATGAAAACTAATTATAAGACTCCATGAAAGCTCCAAGCTCCTAAGATAAACCTGCATAGTAACTTTACTCAAATTGTGGATGAAAAATGGCATTATAACACTATTCCAATTTGTATCTCAAAATAGCATTATAAAATTACTCAAAAGGTGCATGAAAAATACTAAGACAAGAGGGTATATTTATAGGGTTTCTCAAGCATTTTTTGAGGTGACACCTATCAACGGTCTAGATTTGAAGGAGGAATAATAGACAGTGGAGATGAAAGGAATCAGGATGTTGTCCCCTTGACCAAGGACAACATGCCATGTGTGTGGAGAGAATACTTTGACCAATTGGAAGCATGCCAAATGTATGGGATTCCCAAGTGTGTGAAAAAAAGACCAATGTGCTCCAAATTTGTTGGAAGTGTGGGGGAATAAAGCCATGTGCTTTTTCTCATTGGTGGAAGTGTGTGAGGATAATGCTAATTAATAATTAGGCTTATTTATTTTCATGTGACCTTTATGAGGTGGCACACAAAAAGTTGTAGAAATGTGCTCTAATTCTTAATCAGGATTAAGGAAGGTTAATTAAATAAACATGTTTAGGGTATTTTATTTATTTAATTATTTAGAAGAATGTGATTTAGAAGAATTAAAAGGAAAGTGAACAATATAAATAAAGTAAGACCGTATTTATATGTAGTTGAAGCATTAATGAAATAGGTTGTATTCAATTAATTGAATATGATGACTGTTTTTGGGTGTATACACAAGTCAATT
The DNA here is from genome assembly GCA_007258455.2 of Sequoia sempervirens. Taxonomy (NCBI): domain Eukaryota; kingdom Viridiplantae; phylum Streptophyta; class Pinopsida; order Cupressales; family Cupressaceae; genus Sequoia; species Sequoia sempervirens. Next base: position 15,464 of record VDFB02355280.1, on the reverse strand, counting down.
AATGGGAACGATAGATTGGCAACTGCACCATATCGAGGATCAATCACTATATTTTTATCCTCCACTATTTGATCTAGCACAAGGAACAAGTTGACCTTCTTGATGAAGTACGCGGTCATGCACATGTAGTGCCTCATTTGCACTTCTTTATCATCCCTATAGTTGGCCCAAAATTCTTCAACATTATGTACATGGGTATGTTCAATCTCGACCATCTTCTTGAGCTTGTTGTATGGATCGATCCATTGGCAAGCAGTGTGGAGCTCTAGGTTATATTCCACAAGTTCTTTATCAGAATAGTTTGTACACTAGGATGTGTGGATTTCATACATTCCTTGGCCGAAGGAGAGGGGATAGGGAATCCTCACTCTATGCTTGTCACTTAGGAGGGTGTGTGCTGGTTGTAGCTGCCAAGAGAGTTCAAGTAGTATCAGCCAGTCATTTGGGTACCGTGGAAGCTTATATGGTTTCTCTGAGAAAGACTTGGCTCAAATGTAGGTAACCTTTGGAAATTGTATGAACAGAAAGTCGAACCGATGGATGAAAGCATTAGCATTATGTGAGACCCTCCTTTCGAAGTCTCCTCCAAGAATTCTGATAATATGGCCTATGAAGGCATCATTGACTCTACAATAGTCCTTCTTAAAGTTTCAGAATTGAAGTTGGGGATACCTATCATAGACCTTCAATTCCCTTCCTAGAGCTAGATTTGGTGCTATGAATTATCCCCTGTATTGGACACAGTCAACAAGCAAATAGACCAGGTATGATGTCATGTAAAATTGTGAAGTCTTCTTCACTGCCACAAATTACTTGTGCAGGCACTTGTTGATCATCCCTACCCAATAGTATTTGGTTTCCCCTCAAATTATTTCCTCTACAAAGTATAGCATCCACTCCTAAAAGAAGGCCGTAGTTGGAAGGCCCATAACTCTACTTAATAGGGTTACCAAATCATGACAATCCTCATAGAAATCACTTTGAAAGAGCTCTTGGGGCACTTTATTTGCACTACCCCTCTTCTCCTTTAGCCAAAACTGGTTGATAAGCTTCTTGCACTTGAGGGGATCAATGTCCCACATCTACTTACCATATTCTTTGGATGTTTCCTCTATTTCACTAAAGGTAGGGATGTGGAAGTTCTTCCCTATTGACTTGGCAGATAGATCAACTAATATATTCCCATCCCTATCCACTATTATTTTTGTGTCCTCCTGATATGCCTCCCTGCAAGCCATTACAAGCTTAGGGGCTTTGAGGGTAGGTGGGAATCCAACAGCCTTAGCCAACCCACTACTTCTAATTCTTCTGGCATTTTTCATGGTGGGGTTGATTTAGACGCTTTGTTTGAACTCATCAATGTCAATATGTCCTAGATTTGTATTTGAGATCTCCCTCCAATCTGTGGTGACCTTAGAGTTGTGGGGTTCCCCTTGGAACTTCTACTTAATTTGTTCTTTATCCTCTTTTCCTCGGGGTTATTTGGTTGGCTTCTTTCCCTTTTCTTTCTCCATGGCTGCCTCGAAGGGTACTGCACCTAGTTCCATATATCTTATGGGCGAGAGAGCAGTAAACACATTCGAGCATAAAATAGGGGAAAAGTTAGCCAAAATCCAAAAAATGATGTTAAATTAGATAATTCATCACTTAAACATCCTAACATCTCCTTTAAATTATAATTATCCTTTCGTTGGAGGGATTTATAACAATGCGGGCCCAAGGGCGCAAACTTCCTTGGGCTGGTGGATGTTCTGAAGGCAGTTGCAAGAGGGATGAAAATTAGGGCATGACATCCTGCATGTCCCAACCCACATCAAGGTTTAGTCATGAAGTGGGGTCCACTGAGGAGGTCAACCCATTTTGGCATGTGGCTCAAAATCACTTTAAATATTTGGTGTTAAATTCATCTTTTAAGCATGTGGGAGGAGAGGGTAGTTTGGTTGTTTAAGGCCCTACCATTGAAATGGTGTTGGAAAGGCAGCAGTCTACAAGCGATGCTCCGGCGTGCAAGACCCACAGCCTCAAAGGAAGGTGGGTGCTCCATTGTTAAACTATAAATTTCTCCAAAGGATGTGGGCCAAAAGGTGTGGGAGGATGGTGGATCACAACCGTTTGGAATGGAAAAGGCTAGACAAAGGTCCGACATAAGAGGCCCGCATCATCAGGTCCATGGAGGGTTTTGGCGTTCACCTATTTATCATTGATTGGTGAGGAGGTGATGACAAAGTTGGGCTCTACACATCAGATCAATGGAGGTCAGTGGACATTTTGGAATGGCGGGAGTGAAATGGAAGTCTATGACCAGCCACCCACAAGAGTTGGCCCGCCTAAGGTTTGGCACTTATTTGTTTCATTTCCATTCAGATGGAAGCAGAGGGTTTAGAACCTGTAGTGTGGAAGGTTGGCGTATAAAGGTCGTTTGGAATGGAAAACTCGCCATAATGGTAGGTAGATAGAATTTTGTGGGGTGAGGTCTGCAAGAGGGGAAACACTTAATCATTAAACTGTGGGGAACGAATGGTAAAGACAAGGTCAGGACTTTCTCACGGGGAGGATCCTATTAGTTTTTCATTTGGAATGGCCTTTAATGCGGTGGAAAAAAGGGACTGGTGCCCCACGAAGGTCGGCCCAAAAGAATAGATTAGCTTGGTTTTGGGCTGAGATGGTGGATCGAGCTGTGAAGCTTGAGGGACAAAGGGATGGATTGTGAAAGACATTTCAAATGACAAAGCTTAGGCAGTAATATATGGATGACGGTCTGCCAGAAGATCTCTGCAATGGATTGAGACTTGGACATTTCAGCAAGGTTGATTTTGATCAATAGTCAACGGGGCAGGGTCCACGCATCAAAAAGGTGTAGTCAAATGGTCATTTGGAACAATGAAGCCCCAAATGGCATTCGATAGGAAGAAGCCCATGATTTCAAACCTAATAGGGGTCAAAGGTTCTCCATTAGGGTTCATGACTTTTAGGTGAGTTTGAGATAGCTGATTAGGGGTGCCCTCTTGTGAGGGCGGACCCTATGGGGGTGTTCACCGTTTCAAGTTTTTAAATATGTTTTCAAAGGAAGGTGATGGCAAAAACATGGGTGCAGGCCCACAAGGCACAGATGGCCTGGTTGAAGAATGGTTGTGGGGAGCTCCAGTTCTGCAAGCAGCTTATAGCGTAATTTTTAAAGTTTATTAAGCTTTCAACTCATGGGTTTTCTTCGCTTGGGTTTTCTCTAGTTAGATTTCAAGTTTTCTTCCTTTAGGTTTAGCAAATTTATATAGAAATTGAAGAAAATTAACATAGCTCATGGCGGAAAACCTACCTGTGAGACCCGATGATGGAGACTGAGCAAACAACTAGCAAAGGATTTGGATCGGCAAATGAACTCGGCGGGTGTGATGATGGTGTTGGTGGGGGCTCTTTGACTTGTTTCTGAACTCCTAACAAGTGAAAATGACAGCTCAAATTGAGCTATTTTATAAAATTTTGAGCATTTAATGTAGGCCATAAATACTCGTACGACGGTGCTCAAGGTTGGTGAACAGTCAATTTGAAAATGATGGAGTCCACTAGGTAGACGACAGTTAGAAGTTAGTCATCCAAGTGGCTGGTAGTGAAAAGAACAAACTAGGTTTCGGGTCTCGCAAGGTAGGAGGATGCCAAATGAAGGTCATTCAGAACAACTGGGAAGCTAAGGAAACCTGCATGGAGCAGCCCAGAGTGGCAGACCCACATTGTTCCAAGGATGGCAACTCTAAAGATTGATGGGAAATAACCAAGGAAATCCTGCAAAGGACTAAGGCCTTGAAAATTTGAGGGTAGTAAAATATGGTCAACTCAAAGTGACTCTTTTAAGATTCCTTGACCACTTAGGATGCAAAATAGGGGCACGCAAAATGAGGTGATGAAAAAAGAAGACTAACAAAATGAACAAGATAGGGTCCCCATTTTGAATGGGGCGTGTGTGCTAAAGGCACAACAATCATTCCATTTTATCAATTTCTATCCCTTGATTAACCAAATTGATCCTATCCATTGATTCATCTAAAAATCCTATAAATAGCCCCCATTTTATGAGTAATTCATCCACAATCCGTTAGAGTAATTGAACTATAGTCATTTCATATCCATCTTAAGAGAATTTTAAATCCATTTCCATTCAATTCACCATTAAAGCACCATTCAAAGCTTCCTTCAATAATGGGATTAGGAAAGGGTTGATCATTCCACATCAATTCAGCACTAATTCCCTCAAGGGGATGAGGTTTGAGTGTTAATTAGGTTGTCATTTCATGATTTCATGTTATTTTGTGATGAGGGACAAACTGCTCGAAACCCACACAAATCAAAACAATAGATACCAACACATAAGATGTGAGAAAGAAAAATAACCCACTTTCAATTATTTTCAGAAAATAAAATTATAGATAAAAACTTACATGCTATAGCCTCATGGGATTGATTCATTACAACAAAATCAACTCTGAAAATAAAATATATTATTCAGAGCCACAATTTGCACTAATGGAGCCACCATACAACCCTCACTTAACCCTTTTTATTTTACCCCAATAACCGCCCTAGAATGTTCTAGAAATTTCAACTTTCCCTTTTGTTTTGTCACCAAAAGTCCCACCATTTGACTTCTAGCCTAGGAAGACATTTTAATTAAATTCACTTTTAGAGTGGCAATTTCGTGGGGCCATAACTTTTGATTCAGGTGTCTGATTTTCTATTATTGCATATCATTGGAAAGCTATCAAAGAGGTCTACAATGAGTGAACCAACCATAGGTCAATTTGTTGACTTTTCAACCTATTTTGGGGCCTATAAAGTCTTTGTTGGAAGAATGAAGAAGAACATCTCATTTTGTTGATTTGTGTTGTCATTGATGTCACCATGTTATATGAGTTGCAACTGCAAGATTAAGTCTTAGTTTGATTTGGTATTCTGGACTGGTATCTGAATCAGTTTGCACTTATCATCCTCTGATATTTTGGTTACAATCCTCTACTATTGATTATTGTTGCTTGAGGTTTTGGGAAATGGTTTATGGATGTTAGAAGCGTGTATATTCAGAATCTCACGTATTCAAATGCTTGTATGGTGTATTGACATTGCTCTGTTATTGCATCTTTGCTATTTGGTCTATCTTTGGCTGACCTAATGGATAGATGGTGTTATAGTAAATTAATTTTGTTATGCAAATGTATGTGTGACCTATCTTAGGTCCATGCCAACATGATGTAGCATTCTAAATCTTTGAATTTTTTTTGGAAATATTTTGTGAATACTCAAAGCCAATAGTTGATTTTTGGTGAATAAGGGTTGCATCTAATTAGGTTGACCTAATTCATGCTTGTGGATGTATTAGCTATATATATTGTATAGTTTTGAAACTGTTGAGAACAATGAAGAAGTTGATGATGATGTGAATGTGAAGAAGTGCAAAAATGATGAAGTGTGTTAAGTTAGTTTACTGAGCTTCAAAGGAACTAAATCAACACTTGTTAGGTGTACATTATTAGTTCATTTTCTATTTGTAAGCCAGTTTGTCATTGTAATTTTGTAGGAAGTGAGCCTCTCATTTTGGACAGTGAGTCTTGGCAATGAGCCACCCCTTTTTGTAATATTTTATAACCAGTTATACTATATTGTGAGCTAACACTCACTGTGGTTTTTCCCATTTTGGGTTTTCCATGTAAAAATATTGGTGTTCATGTGTTGTTTGATTTCATGTTCTATTAATGCTCTAGCTTATCTTTACTATTATATGCATTAGAGTAAATGGATGGTATTTGTTCAGTAAGTTTAAGAAGATATTTATTCACCCCCCCTCTCAGTACCTTGGATATTCAACAATTGTTATCAGAGCTTGGTTCCTTCAGAGAAGCTTATCAGCTAGAGGAAGATCCTAAAGATGGAACAAATGCATGATAAGGAATAGCTTTGGGCTGCACTTGAGGATCTTGACAAAGTTGAAAGTGAAAACAGATATTTCAAAGAAAATCTTGATGAAGCAAATGAATGTGTCTAGAAATTAAAAGAATAATTGAAGAAGTTCAAAGAAATACATAGGGAAGTAAGTGAGTAGTTGAAATAGGCTAATGAAGATATTACTAGTTTGAAGGTGCAAGTAGAGGAAAAGAAAAGAATTGAAGAATGTCTAAATAAAATGGTGCAAAGAAAATTTGATGAATGCACTAAGCTGGAACAAGAAGTTGTGAATCTGAAAGTAGATCTGGAGAAAGCAAAAATCTATGAAAATAATTTCAAATCTAGCTTAGACAAGCTTGATGAGTTGATTTCAAGTCAGAAACCAAGTAAAGACAAAAGTGGCTTAGGAATTGAAGGAGGTGAAAGCTTTAAGGATAATCGGAAGACTTAGAATAAAGGAAAGCAGAAAAGAAATTCAAGGAACTTTGCTAGAAGACCGCCTGTGAGAGCCTAATGCACAAAGGTATTCATCTTTTGATGGTGTTTTCTTTTCATGTAATAAATGTGGTCATAGGGCAACAAAGTGTAGCAGTAGGATGAATCAGTTTCTTGGTTCCTTCTCTGGACAATGTTTTGCATGCAAGAGAATTGGACATAGAGCTAGTGAATAAAAAACTTAGATGGTGAATTGGTCTAATAGAGGAAGAACAAATTAATCTTTTATTGGCTACTGATATACATGTAATAGGTTTGGACACAAGGCTAATTAGTGTAGTTCAAGGGTCAATGGAGAACAAACTAATCAGAAAAATGACGTTTGCTACAATTGCAAGAAACTAGGGCATATCTCAAGAGTGTGCAAAAGTAAAAAGGGAAAGTATTTTGTTATAGTAGAAAAGAATGAACTAGTGAAGAAAGTTGACAAGAATGAGGTTAAGAAAGAAATGAATAAGATTTGGAGCAAGAAAGAAAAGCCTAAAACAACAGATGCATCTATGCCCTCATCTAGTACAGAAAATTCCTTTGGGAATTAGACCTAGCAGGGTCTTAGGGGGAGCTTTAATAGAAAATTGTTTGAACCCCCTAATATTTGGCATGTTAGTCTTTGGAACAAGGATATACTATAAAAAATGGATAGTTAGAGGTTGTGCAAGTGGAACTGGAAGAAAAAGTGAAGGCATGATCATTTGTGGAGCAAAATAGGGTTTTTCTGTGTAGAGAAGAAGAATTTTTAGCAGCTTTTTGAAATCTGCCACATTTAATGCAAATTAGGGTAGATTGTTGTTTTATAAAGTGAATGTGTAAGGCATTTTAATCACTTGTGCATTTGAAGAAATTGAGGATCATTTTGGAGCATTCTTGAGGTGATTTGGAGTTTGAGTTGTGCAAACCCTAGTTCTAGTTCCTCGCGAAGTAAAAGGTATTCTACTTTTCTGTGCAAGTTGTGGGTTTGTGTGAATCATCTTTTTGAATTGTTTGAGCTCAAAATTGGGAAGAATGGAAACCCCTACAGTTGTTAAAGTGTTAGAAAGACCTATACCATCATATAGAAAATATTCTATGAAGGTTTTTGAAGATGACTCTATGGGCGCCTTCTCATCAATCCCTCATGGGATTATGCCAACTGAGGACACAAGAATGTTCATTCGAGTAAAAATTGAGGAATTCAATTATAGTAAATTAATAGATATTCAACAGAATGAACTCACTAGAGATAATTTCTTGGTGAAACCTAAATACTTGAATACTATTGTGAAGAAATTGGACAGATGGAACAACTTTCCTAATTTTAGTTCCATGATTGATGATTGTAGACATCGAAATCTGGTTTAGGCCTGCGACTTAAATATTCTTCATAATTTGTATTCTTCTATTGATTAAATAATCTTAATTATTTAATTAATTCATCTTAACATTAATTTTTCTATTATTTCTTCTATTAATTAAATAATCTTAATTATTTAATTAATTCACACTTTTCTTTATTCTATCTGATTAATTAAATAAACACTTTTTATTTAATTATGTTACTAATTAACCTTATCCTTCTTGTCAAATTAAATAAATTCTTATTTAATTTACTCTTTATCATACTTCAACTATAATTAAATAAATTCTTTATTTATTTAATTATTCATTTAAATCCTTCATCACTTAATTAAAAAATCTTATTTAATTAATTATTCTTCAAATATCAAATCTTGAATTAAATGAATTATTTAATTCATGAATTCTATTTTAATGCATTCTTCTATATTTAGATAATTGTGTGAGTTATCTAAGTATTCACTTTTACTCAACTCAAAGATCTATTCAAATCGCTCAGTTAACTCTTGATTTAATGTTTGAGTGGCATTCTCGAGTAATCTCTTCATCAAATCATTCAATCATCCAGTTCTAACTCATTTGTGTGTACATGCGGATTAATTAAATATTCTTATTTAATTAATTAAACCTTGTGTGTGCATTCAAACAAGAGTTGCTTTAATCCATCTTCATCTTTGTCATGTAAAGATAATTCTTCTGTTTTTGAATACCAAACTGGAAGATTAAATCATTTATTTAATCTTTTATTCTATTTCTAATTTGTATCACTCATGTCACTATTGATAGTTATCAGAATGCATGACTAATTAGTCAATCTCAACCGTCCATTGATCTTTCAATCCTGGCCTATCGTTTGAATAATCATTTTTCTATAAATTGATCTAGTCTTCATCATTCCAATCTCTCTCGAAATATTATGAATTTTTGGAGCAACTATCTTGAATCTTCGATGTTTTGCTAAATCATTATTATAGGCTATACTTGCACGAACCTTTGAAAATCTGAGGGCAATTATACTACAACAACAAAATGGAGAAGGGAAATCAAGATGAATCATGGAAATACATACAAATTTGGTGAGATTGTTCAAGTTTTATTTACATTTTTACTTTCCTTTGTTCTTTGTTGCTTAGCATTAGATTGCATTTAGATCTGCAATGCATGTTTTCTCTTAATCCTTTATTTTTGCATTTTCTAGATGTTACATTTGGTGAACCTGATGTGAAGCCACCATCTTCGTGTATCTATAGAATTTTATTTTGATTTTTGCAGGTTTTTCGTACGGAACGACGCATCAGCTTGACAAAAAGCCACAATTGACATTTGAAGACGCATCAGTTTAACGAAGCAATGCAATTTATTTTCTGAAGCGCATCTGACACCATAAACGACACATCTGAACAATTCTGATGCATCTGTAAATTCCTGAACTACAAATAACTGGTAAAATATCGAGAATGCAATTGCAGAGAACATCGACGCATCTGACTGGTAAAACAGTGACGCAATTGACTGGTATGTTCCTTTTGTTCTATTTTTAGAAATCTAAAATTTTCAATTGATTTGTGTGTTAAAAATATCAGATTTTTAGAGTGTGGGCTTTTTGTTTTTGGAGTTAACAGGTTTTTGCAGGATGATTGACGAAGACAATACTGAAACTACTAATGCATTTTTCTACAGAACGCATGTTGAAGACCTTAGTTAAATTTTTGAAACAGATTGTTTGGTAGTGTAGCAAATCTCTCATTTGGATTAAAATTAACAAGTGTCTTCTGTGTTTGGTGCGAAAGAATAACTGTGTAATTACCCTCACGACTTGGTACATCGAAGTATCCTCTCCCTTCCGCATCTGTGTGATCCTGGGTGTAAGAGAAATGGTTACTAACTCTAGAACTTGGGCTCGTTCTGGTGGGAAAAAGTACTCACCCCAGGATGACTTAGATCGGTAGCACCCTAAACCCGAGGGACTTCCAGTCGGTATACAAAAGTGGATTCTTGGGGAAAGCCCAAGAATCATGCGTATGGTTCTGACGAGATGGATCTGAAAGGGGACTCTCACCGCATGGATCATGCCCTACAAATGGAATGCCCGTATTAAACACCTTTTGTATTAGAAACCAACCATTTTTCGACCGTTGCTTGGTATAGTGCAGGGTACAATATCATGCCCAAAGACACTCACTATTGATCCCCTTGAGTAGAGATAGCAGTTCTTGGGAGGTCATTTCCTAAAGAATTCAAAGTTGGTGTGCTCGAATGACGTTAATGAGCCATGGAGGGGAGCCAATGCCACCAAACTTCTAAGCTATCTGCTCTCGAGAAGGAAAGGTTTTTATCACCAATCCAGGGTATTTCGGTGGGCTATACTAAGTATACAAACCCTTGGCCTTTTGGCCTATTAGGATGTGCTTGTCTATTATCAAATTACACATTTTTTGAGTCCAAATCAAACTAAAAAAACTGTCTTATGATTGTCCTTGTTTTCTAGAATTTGATCATGAAAAACAAAGTCAGTTTTAAATCTCAAATCATTGAAAAAACACAGAGAGTCACAAATGTTCACCGGAAGGTCGCAATTGATTTTTAGAGTTGCATCTGTTTAGCATAGAGTCGCATCTACCAGATTAGCTCACTTTTTTTTTTGCAAAAAACCGCATATGCTATATTTTGAGTTGCAACTGTCATTACGAGTCACATCTGTTAGAAGGTTAACCGCATCTATCAGAGTTAGACATTAAACTTTATCAGAGACACGCAATTGATCATCAGAAAACTACAACTGTGAAACTTAACCACAACTATGAAACTTAACCGCAACTGGTAAACTTAACTGCATATGTGAAATCATGCGACACATTTGCCTGATTAGAAAACTAGAATTCACGATCACTTTCCAGTCAACACGGTTATACCAGTCTTTCAATTGACTTCCCACAAGCAAACTTTGAATGGAAACAAGAAATGATTTTGCTCAATTTTGCATCCTTTGGGTTCATTTAGTCATTACCATAGTTGTCCTAATTCATAGTTTGGTCTTATCTTAGAATACATTTTTCCTTTAGGGTAAAATTTCTATGAAGGTCAGTTTTACAAACTTTAGGATAGGTCCACCATCTACACTCTACAAAAATCATAGCGTTAACAAAATCTTGTCATTGAACCCAGTCTTATCATTTTATCCTTTGTCCTACAGAGAGTCCTCCTAGCTCATTAGTCTAGTTAGGAAACTCAACTTGTCTTTGATCCTCGTCCTACATTGGTTCCTTGACTTAACTAAATTGACACCTTGGTTAGACTTTAGGTAGTTGGTCCCTCCATCTTGGGTTTATAGAATTGATTATTTTAGAGCCTTGCTTAGAATTTGCATCTTTAGATTTTAGGCTAGTGTCATCCTAGAACATTCCTTATTTTGCATCCATAAAATCCCAAAAACATAGACTAGAGTCATACTGTCCATAGACGTAGTTTTGCATCCCTTGCATATTGAGCTAATCTTACATGGTTGCAACTAGGTCTAAGAGAAGAGAGAGAAAATATGTCAAACCCAAATGAATTCATCAAACCATTTTCCTCAAGACCTCACAAGAATCTATTAGACTCACCACTAGAAACACTCAAGGTCACATTACAATAGAAGACATAGAGGCTGCCACATAGGACCCTGAGTTTGAGTCTTTCCTAGATGAGTACCTAGCAAATGATCATCAATGATACTTAGCCAAATTGCTAGCTGAAGGCGCTACCTTACCTACAATATTTGATATCAGCATCTTACAAACTCAACCTACACAAGGGACAAATACAACAACTGCTAGTACTACTATACCTCAGGTCAGCACAACTATGCCATCTAGCACACCTACACAGAGTATGATAGTCCATACATCTCCATTTGGTACATCCGGCATGACATCGGGATTTAATTTCACTATAGGAGGATCATCATCCACTCCCTCCAGTCCTCTTGTTGGGAGTAAAAGACATAAAATGTCAGCCTCTGCACCATATTTCGGTGTCACAAGTACAATATCCCAGTCAACGACTATACCTAATGCTAGTGTCACAAACACCATACCACAATCAATGGCCATACCTAGTGCTCAAGTCACTAGTACTATACCATAGATTACACAAACAGGAGGCATTCCATCATTCCAATATGGAAATCAGAATCTGTTCTCCCAGATGGGTAATCAGAACCCATTTTTCCATATTTCAAGTCAACACCAATTTACACAGATTCTGAATCAGAATCCTTTCTCCCAGCACAGTACTCAAATCCTTTCTCCCAATTCAAAACCAATTTATTTAGATTCTAAACCAGAACATGTTTACCAACATTCTAAATCCAAACCCACCTCAAATACCAATGTTCAATTGAAACCCATCACAAGACTTTGGATTTCAGAATACATACACGGATCCGCATAATCCACCTAGCACATCCTTGACCCAAATTGACGTCTTACAAACACAAATGCATGCACTACAAACACAAATGGATAACATGTCGGTGTTAACTAAGAAATCCTTTTCAACAAAGGACATATGTCCATTTCCCTTTGATAGATCATTGTATATGACCCCTTTCCCTCACGGATATGTCATACCGAATCTCCCTAAGTACAATGGCAAATGAAATCCAATACAACATATAAGGGAATTTTCTACCATATGCATAGATGTCACCTATGACCCCACATATCTTATGAGACTATTTCCAAGAAGTCTTGTAGGAATTGCACTAGAGTGGTTTTCAGGTCTAGACTTTGGCATTAGATCTTGGGGTGAACTGGTTGAGAAATTTGTGGAGAAATTATCCTTCAACATAGACCACAAGATAAATATAGCAACCTTGTGTCATACAACACAAGACAAAGGTAAAACATTCATTGCTTTCTTCCAGAGATGGAGGACTATAGCTAGCCGGTGTCCTGTCAAGATATCTGAAACACAAAAAGTTACTATGTTCCAAGAAAACCTTCATGCAAAACTAAGGAGTAACTTAAGGGTACATTGTTGTACATCTTTTTCAGAACTAGTGGAAAAAGGGGTTGTAATAGAAAAGAATCTCATTGAAAAAGGAGAACTTAAGACATCAACATCCAATAGAAATCTGATTGTGCAAAACACCCCCTCTGACAGAAACATATTTTGGTCTCGCAACAAAAATGTCACCAATGATGGGGTAGTTGATGCTAAAACACTACAAGCAGGACCACTCATCACATTACAAGGACCTCACACTTTTGCCAATGTGCTTAATGTTGTCAATCAACCTCCTAACATGGTCCAAAATACTCAACGTCCACAACAACAAAGGAGGTTTCAAAAACATGAGTTCACTCCCTTAGGGGAACCCATTGAGTCCGTATTCAAACAACTATTACAACATAATCTTATACAGCTACAGGAACCAAGACAATATGATCTAGGACAATTTAAACCAGTTTGGTGGGATGATAATGCCTTTTGTGATTATCATAGAACTAAGGGACATAACCTACAAAACTGTCGACAACTGAAGAATATCATACAGGATCTTGCTGAAAGGAGAATAATTGAAGTTAGTGGACATAAACAAAAGTCATCAAACACTAATCATCAAGTCTTTTCTGATCCACTACATGACCATGGGAAAGGAACTATTCCTAGTTCGAGTACTAAGACCAATAGGTCAGCCAACTATGTGAGTATCAAGCATGATTATAATGGTGGAAAAATCATTCATCACCTTCGCACTGTTGATGAGAATATCAATACCATTACTATCAATACAAATCTTGAGTACGCAGTCAATACTCATCATACTAAGATCACTATCCAAGGCCCTCCATCGCAGCAAACACCATAGCCTTCCAAGTTACAATATAACCTACTTGACCAGTTGGGGAAGACCCCAGCCCATATCTCAATTTTGGAACTGTTGCGTATTTCCCCTGAGCATCGATCTATTCTCGATAAGGCTTTACAGAACACCACGGTCCCTAATGACCTTGATGCCAATAGTTTCCAGGAAATGGTGGGCTACTTGACCAATAATCACCATGCCATGTTTTCTAAACAAGACTATGCAACAGAAAAGATGAACCATAATGATCCTTTACATCTAGAAGTCCTTGTTGATGATACCAAAGTTAGATGAGTTTTGGTAGACAGAGGAGTAGGGTTAAATCTATGCACTTTAAAATTGATTAAGGCATTAGGTTTTGTTGAAATAATGTTTCAAGCAGCTCCCTTCGGGTCCCCTTTTTTGCACATATTCATGCGCTGGCCTGTGCGTCTCCACGTTTCTTCGGCTTCCCGGTAGGTTTTGATCTTTCACTTTGTGCATTCCTCACTTCGCAACTTCGGCAAGCGGCTCCCCGTTCGGCTCCTGAGATGCTGCGCTGGGTGCCCACATGTCTCGCCTGTGGGGTTTTTCATTTTTTGTTGCTTTGTGTTTCCTTCGGGTTGCTAAGCCTTCCATAAGGGTTCGTTACTCCTAGGGTTCATCGAGGGGCCCACATCTTTGTACGTGGCAGTGTATCACAATCTTTCCCTAGCAAGAATAGAATATGCTGCGGCGGGCTGCGAAGGATTTCTATTGGCCTTCTTTCTTTCCTGGCGGGACCTACCTTTGCTCACGTGTCAGCGGTTCGCAGTTTTTAAAACAACAGCAAGGACGAGAGCACCACGGGCTGTGAAACGCGGCCACGCGTCTTTCGCCACCCGGTTCATGCGGCCTTTCCCCATTTTCAAAGTAGCCTCAGTCCCCTGAACACGTGTCACTTCTCCGCAAGCTCTTGATCGATGGAGGAGGAGTTTTCATTCGGGCCGCGATTTGCTGCCACGTGCCTTACATTGATTATCAAAGCAAGCTATGTGATGGCCGAGCGGGATAGTGTCATTGACTGCTGCTCGCCATGGTTCTCTAAGGCGGTGGGCGGCACTCATCGTTTCGAAGCCTGGTTGGGACCACTGCCATCATTACAAAGGGCACGCCTGTAACTGACCAACTGGATGCTGTGCTCTAACTGGCTGCTCTCATAACGGCATTGGGAATATTCTTATTCGGGCATCATTACAGGAGATTGTGGAATCTTTCTGTTACAACTCTCCAGGCGGTGGGATTTTGCTCTCCGGCTATATATACTCTCTTTGTTGAGGGAAAATGGTCCAAGATTTTTAGGAAGAATACTAGTTTTAGCAAGAGACGCCAGGCCTTTTTTGCATGTTTATTCGCAAGAAACTTTCAGACTGTGCCTATTGTTCGGCCTTTCTATTTTTCATGTCTTGATTAAACTGTGAACTATGCTTTTATTGTCTTAAGCATTTCATTTGAGGAGACTTCTATATATTGAATGCAAACTTGCTGGTCTAAATCATGTCTTAATGACTCTTCTTAGTAGTGAGAATGTATGCGATATTGTTTTATGTCAATTAGATGAATTGTTTATGCTAATGCTTTAATTTTCTGATGTTTTGGAACATAACAATGACATTCAGGCCCTTGAGTCTATGATTTATCGTGCCTATCAGTAAGCTTTGGCGCATCACCTTAGATTAATATTTGTTTCATTATATCTGCTTCCTTTTTTCCAAAACCCCCATTATATAGAAGTCGGCTTCTCTAAAATCCGGAGGTCACTCAGTTTGGTGCAATGGGGTCCCCCTTGAACTGAGTTTCCCATAAAGGCACTGTTATCTCGTCAATTTTTGGCGTCAAC